>JAXCGZ010022675.1:0-214570 GCA_037179515.1 Halocaridina rubra | reverse complement strand
AACCAACAGATGTACAAACAATGATGAGCCCTTAATAATAATGATAATGATGATGATGATAATAATCTCCACAATCATCATCAAAGGAAAATTATTGTTGCCAATGATGATAATAATAATAATAATAATAATAATAATAAGATCTAAGCAGAATTATTGGAATAGACATCATGAAAGTAATGCTGAGGTATATTAAAACGCAGCAGAGAGCTGGATATTAATTACACATCTTTTATAATCCCTTCACATCTGACAGGTCATTACACTCTCCATCTCTGTTTCTCTTTACAACCTGATAAAGTCTGTTTATTTTATCATTTTTTGGCTCATCTTGGTGTCACAATAATCTTTAAAAAAAAAAACACCAACAACAACGCGATACAGTGAGAACGCGAACCAAGAAACGCTAATAACCAGGAGAACACTGTATATATATATATATATATATATATATATATATATATATATATATATATATATATATATATATATATATATATATATATATATACAAATAAGCACATTACATATGTGAAAACATGAATCATTTTTTACCCCGACCGGGACTCGAACCTAGGACTTATGATTACTAAGTCAAGGCGCTACCACTACACCACAGAAGGTTAAAAGGAATTTAACCTTATAGCTTATATCTGCTATACTTAGGAATGAATGCATTCTAACTGAATGCCACTATGTTCATATTACAAATTCCCCAACCTCGCTCGTGGCTTCATTTTAGCATTTAATTCAAATCCCAATCTCATTCGGGCCATGAAATACAAATAAGCACATTACATATGTGAAAACATGAATCATTTTTTACCCCGACCGGGATTCGAACCTAGGACTTATGATTACTAAGTCAAGGCGCTACCACTACACCACAGAAGGTTAAAAGGAATTTAACCTTATAGCTTATATCTGCTATACTTAGGAATGAACGCATTCTAACTGAATGCCACTATGTTCTTATTACAAATTCCCCAACCTCACTCGTGGCTTCATTTTAGCATTTAATTCAAATCCCAATCTCATTCGGGCCATGAAATACAAATAAGCACATTACATATGTGAAAACGTGAATCATTTTTTACCCCGACCGGGACTCGAACCTAGGACTTATGATTACTAAGTCAAGGCGCTACCACTACACCACAGAAGGTTAAAAGGAATTTAACCTTATAGCTTATATCTGCTATACTTAGGAATGAACGCATTCTAACTGAATGCCACTATGTTCATATTACAAATTCCCCAACCTCACTCGTGGCTTCATTTTAGCATTTAATTCAAATCCCAATCTCATTCGGGCCATGAAATACAAATAAGCACATTACATATGTGAAAACATGAATCATTTTTTACCCCGACCGGGACTCGAACCTAGGACTTATGATTACTAAGTCAAGGCGCTACCACTACACCACAGAAGGTTAAAAGAAATTTAACCTTATAGCTTATATCTGCTATACTTAGGAATGAACGCATTCTAACTGAATGCCACTATGTTCATATTACAATTCCCCAACCTCACTCGTGGCTTCATTTTAGCATTTAATTCAAATCCCAATCTCATTCGGGCCATGAAATACAAATAAGCACCTTCTGTGGTGTAGTGGTAGCGCCTTGACTTAGTAATCATAAGTTGAGCCAAATAGGAAAGTTTTGTAAGCGAATTTAGGGAATTTTTGACAGCTTGACCTGGCAGCACTGGTAGCAAAATGTTTGCCAATAGAGGTTCGTTCTCCCGCATCCTACTCCTCTTCTACCGCTTAATGCAATCGAGAAATATGAAGAAAATTGAATAATAGCATTAAGAACAAACAGCAAACATATATTTGATATAATATTGTCAGGGAAATAGCGTGTGAGGGTGCATCAGCAGATACGGAAGTAGCAAAACGTTTGCAGATAGAGGTTCGTTCTCCCGCATCCTACTTATCTTCTACAGCTTAATGGGATCGGATATTATGAGGAAAATTGACAAAAAGCATTAAGAACAAACAGCAAAGTTATTTTTAATATAATATTGTTAGGGAAATAGCATGTGAGGGTGCATCAGCTGATATGGAAGAGTGACAAAACGTATGCAGCCTCTTCCTCACTGCCACCATCAGTGTTGCCAGAATAAATAAATGAGAGAAATGATAAATATAAAAAACATACATGTAAACTGGTAAGTTATCTCAAGTATCTTAAAGATGAAGTACATTTTTATTTAATTACAGTACTACCATCTTGTAATTAATATTTATCTTAAAATGTACCATACATTTGAAAATAAAAACATCCTCTTTATCTGGCAACACTGGCCACCATACCCGTCCCATGCTAAGCCTGTTGCCAACGGCATAATAGAGTTCATTAATTTGTTTACTGTACATAAATTTAAAAATAAAGATACTACCTGCCCAACGTGTGAACAATGTGAAGAGAGCCTAGAATATTTTCTATTTTGTGAAGCATATGCACAAATAACAACAGAATATAGTTTTTTAACACAACCATATATAGAAAAGAAAATTGAAATAATTTCTAATATATTGTTATTTAGATATTGTAGTGAAAAAGACGTCAAAGAAAGAAAAATATTTATAAAAAGAATTTGTAGAAAAAAATCAGATTATAAAAACCGCACAAACAATTTAGCAAAGCAAACCCAAGACTTGGTAGCCGTTGCAAAAGGCATATCCCACCCAACTATACTACTACTACAGTAAATCTGTATATCTAGACTAGCCTAGAGACAAGCTAATTCGATTTAAGTCGTTTTTCGACTTAAGTCGTCTCTCCTGGAACCAATTAATGACGTTAGGTGAGGTATACCTGTATATATATATATATATATATATATATATATATATATATATATATATATATATATATATATATATATATATATATATATATATATATATATATATATATATATATATATATATATATATATATATATAGAAAGGAAGATAGATGTCGCAGAAATGAGAAAGCTGAGGTGGATGTGTGGGGTGACGAGGGAGGACAGGATACGAAATGACCGGATCAGAGGTACAGTGAAGGTGGTGGAGGCGTCGGCGAAAGCGCAGGAGAGGAGATTACAGTGGTTCGGTCATGTGAAGAGGAGAGAAGAAGACTACGTGGGTGTGAGAGTGATGGAGATGGACGTGGAGGGCAGACGTAGACGAGGAAGACCTAAACTACGGTGGAAGGACCGACTGAAGGAGGATCTCAGAGAGAGACAGCTGGGGGAGGAGCAAGTGATGGACCGGAACCAGTGGAGACGACTAGTGAAGAGATGCGACCCCATATGAAAATGGTAACGCAAATAGAGGAAGAAGAAGAAGATATATATATATATATATATATATATATATATATATATATATATATATATATATATATATATATATATATATATATATATATATATATATATATATATATATATATATATATATGCAGTGTTACCTCGGTTATTCGCGCTTCTTGGTTCGCGTTCTCACTCTATCGCTGGTTTTTTTTTGGATAAATTATTATTTTATTTTATGGGTATACGCAAAAATATTAAAATATTGAACAAAAAAATTTTCAGTATTTTCATTTTTTTATTGAAATTTACGTTGCTTGCTGTTATTTATAATGTAAAGGGTGTTTTTTTAACAGTGCAGGGAGGGTTTATACAGTTCGTAAACAAAAAAATAATTGTAAATGAGTATGTCACGTCATCATCACCTCATTCATCGTAATTTTATCTATCACTTTCATAAAAATTTACGTTGCTTGCTGTTATTTATAATGTAAAGGGTGTTTTTTTAACAGTGCAGGGAGGGTTTATACAGTACGTAAACGAAAAAATAATTGTAAATGAGTATGTATGTCACGTCATTATCACTTCATTCACCGTAATTTTATCTATCAATTTCATAAAAATTTACGTTGCTTGCTGTTATTTATAATGTAAAGGGTGTTTTTTTAACTGTGCAGGGAGGGTTTATACAGTACGTAAACGAAAAAATAATTGTAAATGAGTATGTATGGCACGTCATTATCACCTCATTCACCGTAATTTTATCTATCACTTTCATAAAAATTTACGTTGCTTGCTGTTATTTATAATGTAAAGGATGTTTTTTTAACAGTGCAGGGAGGGTTTATACAGTACGTAAACAAAAAAAAATTGTAAATGAGCATGTATGTCACGTCATTATCACCTCATTCACCGTAATTTTATCTATCACTTTCATAAAAATTTACGTTGCTTGCTGTTATTAATAATGTAAAGGGTGTTTTTTTTAACAGTGCAGGGAGGGTTTATACAGTACGTAAACGAAAAAATAATTGTAAATGAGTATGTATGTCACGTCATTATCACTTCATTCACCGTAATTTTATCTATCACTTTCATAAAAATTTACGTTGCTTGCTGTTATTTATAATGTAAAGGGTGTTTTTTCAACAGTTCAGGGAGGGTTTATACAGTACGTAAACAAAAAAATAATTGTAAATGAGTATGTATGTCACGTCATTATCACCTCATTCACCGTAATTTTATCTATCACTTTCATAAAAATTTACGTTGCTTGCTGTTATTTATAATGTAAAGGGTGTTTTTTTAACAGTGCAGGAAGGGTTTATACAGTACATAAATGAAAAAATAATTGTAAATGAGTATGTATGTCACGTCATTATCACCTCATTCACCGTAATTTTATCTATCACTTTCATAAAAATTTACGTTGCTTGCTGTTATTTATAATGTAAAGGGTGTTTTTTTTAACAGTGCAGGGAGGGTTTATACAGTACATAAACGAGAAAATAATTGTAAATGAGTATGTATGTCACGTCATTATCACTTCATTCACCGTAATTTTATCTATCATTTTCATAAAAATTTACGTTGTTTGCTGTTATTTATAATGTAAAGGGTGTTTTTTAACAGTGCAGGGAGGGTTTATACAGTGTAAACGTAAAAATATATTAAAATATCTATGTACATATAGGCGGATCCTACTTCGCGGATTTCCTGGTTCGCGCCGGGTCCCAGAACCGAACTACCGCGATAAGTGAGGCAACACTGTATATATATATATATATATATATATATATATATATATATATATATATATATATATATATATATATATATATATATATATATATATATATATATATATATATATATATATATATAGATATATATATATATATATATATATATATATATATATATATATATATATATATATATATATATATATATATATATATATATATATATATATACAGGTATACCTCACCCAACGTCGTTAATTGGTTCCAGGAGAGACGACTTAAGTCGAAAAATGACTTAAATCAAATTAGCTTGTCTCTAGGCTAGCCTAGATATGCAGATTTACTGTAGTAGTAGTATAGTTGGGTGGGATATGCCTTTTGCAATGGCTCCCAAGTCTTGGTTTTGCTTTGCTAAATTGTTTGTGCAGTTTTTATTGATTTCTTTTTCTACAAATTCTTTTTATATTTTTTTCTTTCTTTAACGTCTTCTTCACTACAATATCTAAATAAAAATATATTAACAATTATTCAAATTTTCTTTTCTATATATGGTTGTGCTAAAAACTATATTCTGTTCTTATTTGTGCATATGCTTCACAAAATAGTAGAAAATGTTCCAGGCTCTCTTCACATTGTTCACACGTTGGGCAGGTAGTATCTTTATTTTTAAATTTATGTACAGTTGCCGTTGGCAACAGGCTTAGCATGGTGGCCAGTGTTGCCAGATAAAGCGGATGTTTTTATTTTCAAATGTATGGTACCTTTTAAGATATATATTAATTACAAGATGGTAGTACTGTAATTTAAATAAAAATGTACTTCATCTTTAAGATACTTGAAATAACTTACCAGCTTACATGTATGTTTTTTATATTTATCATTTATCTCATTTATATATTCTGGCAACACTGATGGTGGCAGTGAGGAAGAGGCTGCATACGTTTTGTCACTCTTCCGTATTAGCTGATGCACCCTCACATGCTATTTTCCTAACAATATTATATTAAAATAACTTTGCTGTTTGTTCTTAATGCTTTTATTCAATTTTCCTCATAATATCCGATTGCATTAAGCTGTAGAAGAGGAGTAGGATGCGGGAGAAAGAACCAGTGCTGCCAGGTCAAGCTGTCAAAAATTCCCTAGATTTGCTTACAAAATATCCCTATTTGGCTCAACATATTCCCTTTATAGATACATATACAAGGCTTTATACATTTCAATTTCTTCATCTCAATTACCACACAGTAAAAATATAAAGATTTAGAATAATAATAATAGCTAGTTCTCCAGAAATTCCCTAGATTTTCCCTCTTTCATTTTTGGATTTTCCCTAGATTTTAGTTTTAGTGAATTTTCAAGTTTCTTCCCTGTTTCCTTGTACCCACCTGAATTTCCCTAAAACAAGGAAATTTCCCTGTACCTGGCAGCCTATGAACGAACCTCAATCGGCAAACGTTTTGCCACTTCCATATCAGCTGATGCACCCTCACACGCTATTTCCCTGACAGTATTATATTAAAAATAACTTTGCTGTTTGTTCTTAATGCTTTTTTTCAATTAGGTGCCATGGGGGCAAAATATAAGGTCACAAATGAATGAGAATGAGAGTAGCCGATAAACAGACATATACCATTGCATAAACTAATCAATTCAAAACAAAAGCAGGTTTGCAGGAATGACGAGTGACGACGCCTAACGGTACATATTGGAACTACTGCACGTATTTTAATAAGATTTTATATGCTTTTATTCTTATTTATTGTACAATAACATGATTTTATGTGCTTTTGTTTTTATTTATTGTATAGTGACATGATTTCATGTGCTTTTAATGGTTTTCTAGTGATATTATGATTCCAATATTTGTAGCGGACAGACGTAAAGTTGATTATAATGACCATCTTTATTTTAATTTTTTTTTTAATTTTTCCATATATTTTTTTGAAAACTGACGTATAATCGAGAACGACTTAACTCGAAACGACTTAAGCCGAGGTGTATATATATATATATAATATATATATATATATATATATATATATATATATATATATATATATATATATATATATATATATATATATATATATATATATATATATATATCATTAACAGAAAATGGTATTCAATATTGATTCCTCAGTTAAGACATATAACAGATGTTGGAAACTTGTATAGTGATGAATTAGAATTTTAATTCTTCTACACCAGGGGGACCTTGGCTGCACAGTGGTTAGAGTACGCCTTGTTTACTTTTTCCGCGTGTTTTTTATCCGCGAAAGTATAATAACGCCCCTGAAATATAATAGTAAAAAAATACGAAATTCGTGAATAACGCCCTTGCAAAATAATTTGAAAAAAAAAATTCAATTTAGTAAATAATCGACGGTTCGGAGGCACTTTCCACCACCCTTCTCCTCTTCTACCGCTTAAGGCGATTGGATATTATGAAGATAATAAAAAAAAAAAAGCATTAAGAACAAACAGCAAACAAATTTTCGATATAATATCGTCTGGGAAATAGCGTGCGAGGGTTCATTAGCTGATACGGAAGTGGCAAAACGTTTGTGGATAGAGATTCGTTCTCTCGCATCCTCCTCCTCTTCTACCTCTTAATGCAGTCAAATATTATGAAGAAAATTTAAAAAAAGCATTAAGAACAAACAGCAAACAAATTTTTGATATAATATCGTCAGGGAAATAGCGTGCGAGGGTGCATCAGCTGATACGGAAGTTGCAAAACGTTTGTGGATAGAGGTTCGTTCTCCCGCATCCTCCTCCTCTTCTGCCGCTTAATGCGATCGAATATTATAAAGAAAATTGAAAAAAGCATTTAAAAGAACAAACAGCAAACAAATTTTCGATATAATATCATCCGGGAAATAGCGTGTGAGGGTGCATCAGCTGATAGGGATGTGGCAAAATATTTGCCGATAGAGGTTTGTTCTCCCTCATCCTCCTCCTCCTCTACCTCTTAATGCAATCGAATATTATGAAGAAAATTGAAAAAAAGCATTAAGAACAAATAGCAAACAAACTTTCGATATAATATCGTCAGGGAAATAGCGTGCGAGAGTGCATCAGCTGATACGGAGGCGGCAAAATGTTTGCATCCTCGTGCTCACCACGACCATGCACGTCCCAGTGTCTGCCTGTTGCCCACCGCATAATAGAGTGCATTAATTTGTTTACTGTACAGTAAATCTGTATATCTTTTATACTGTACACTATTTGCATGTTAATATGAATAACTACTACAGGTCTTTCTGCTTTGTTATGTACTTATAAAATATGTTTTACTTATCTTGTATCTTTGGTATAGTGTGTTTATGGACGGTTGTCGAACGAGTTATGCCCATTATCATTGTTTCTTATGGAAAATAAGTCATTAAATTACACGAAAATTAATATACGCGGCACTTCTGAGAACCTATCTCCTCGTTATTCTAAGAACTAGGTGTACTTGACTTGGGAATTATGAAGTAACCCATGTTCAACCCCACATCGGGGTGTTAAGAGGGGCAACATTTACAGCCTTAACTTTTCAGCTTCAGCTTGTTTGTATCTACCCCCCATTTGCATGGAGATTATTAGTGACACAAAATGCAGAAGGCATTCTTCTTTAGAGTATTATATCAATAATGTGTTTTCATTTCAGGAAAAGTAAATGAGACAACTAGGATGGTGTCTACGCCTTACTCAATAACTGAGCCAATGGAATATGGCTTTGATCTTTACATTGGTTTGGCACTTTCTATAGCCTCATCAATATTTATAGGTAAAGATAGCTCATAGGTCCATTTTACTAGGTTTATACTTGAACTGTATGCTGATATTTTGATGGTGACAGTAAATGTTAGTGTATTTTTAACTCATCAGGACCATAGTAGTGCAGTGGGTGGAGCACTCAACTCGGGATATGACAAACCTGTGTTTGAGCCCACTGTGGGGCGTTTGGAAGAGCCTCCAGCTTTAATTTTCCAGCTTCAACCTGTCTCTGTCTACCTACAGTTGAATGGGGATTATTAGTATATATATATATATATATATATATATATATATATATATATATATATATATATATATATATATATATATATATATATATATATATATATATATATATATATATATATATATATATATATATGTGAAAAAAAAGGAGGCATTTTTAACACTTGTATTAGTTTGTTTTATTCATTATTATGAGAATTTTAAAGTTTTGTTTGTTATTATTAAAGGATTTTGATTGTTGTTATGATCCATTTAAATTTTTATATCAATAATGTAGTGATATCTAACTTTGTTTAGCTTGATAAATAAAATAAGTTGCCTTCATCTGTAAAAATATCTTTGCCTTTTTGATACATTACAGTATGGATAATTGAATAAAATACTTACATATTAATATATTTTGAACCTTATATTCAGTTTTTTTTTTTTTTTATTATTATTATTTTTTTTTACACTAGTGATATAGCCAAATAGTTTCGATGATTTCTATGTAAGTTGTAACAGTTTATGGTCCAGGTAATCCTGAAATTGATATTACAAAACAGTTATGAGCTTTATATGGGGGCTGTAGTAGCTCAGTGGCACAGTGGACAAACTGGGATGATAAGCCTTAGTGAAGGCATCCAGCCTTTAATCCCCAGTCTCCAACATATCGGTGTCCACTCCTATTCAAATGGGGACTAATTGTGACACATTAAACTAAAAAAAAAAGAAAAAACTTTGAGTTATGTATAATATCAAAGTTCTTATTTTCATTGTTTATTATCATATTGATGCAGATCCTTTCTGTTTTTTTAATACAGGTAGCAGTTTTATTATAAAAAAGAAGTCCTTATTAGCTCTTGGGAAAGCAGGAGGAACAAGGGCTGGAGCTGGTGGCTATGGCTATCTTAGACACTGGCTTTGGTGGGCTGGTTTACTGTCCAGTAAGTTAGTCATTGTTATGAACATGAAAAAATGGCATTATCCACTTTAAATACTACAACACCCTTGATTTTTTTTTAGTAAGATCATATCGCACAATTAACCTCTTCCCCGGCAATGATGAAACTTGTTTTTGCCTGTTTGAGATTTCTCTGGCAAGGATGGAATTTCTCATCAAAAAATTAAGTCATAATATTGCACTCTCTTTAAACCTTCCTGAGGCAGAGCTGAGTGTTTTTGTATTAATCATACGTCTGGTAACTCCATTTACAGCAACTTAGCCTTTCCAGTAACAGGTAAGATGTACAAAAATGACTTCTCACTTTTAATTCTCACTTATTTCATTTGGACTTCCAAAGTTTTTTGAAAAAGCATTGCCAGTGAATAGGTTAAACTATATCTTACAGTTAAGGCAGACTATATTTATTCTTTGCATTAGCTATGTTTTTAACCATGTATATCTATTTTCAGTGGGGTTTGGAGAGGCCCTTAACTTCATAGCATATGCATTTGCTCCTGCAACACTCGTCACTCCTTTAGGTGCTCTTTCCGTCATTGTTACAGCACTCTTGTCGCAGTATTTTCTTGGAGAAGTTCTCAATGTTTTGGGAAAGGTAGGAGTTATATTATTTATATTGTTTTACTGTTGCTTCTTCATTCAGTAGCTGTTACTTACTGATGCTTTTTCTTATTGTTGTATTTTATTAATGTTGCTTTTCTTAACATTGCTTTTCTTTCCTTGATGTTTGATCTTTCTCCTTCACTCCATATGCCTGGTAGACCAAGCAAGTCAGTTTGAGGGCCCATTTTTATGGAATCTCTTTCGATTTCGTTTCTTAAGCATTACTTATCCACCTTTGGGTTGCTTGGCCTCTCCTGGCTTCTTTTTGGTCCATGACTCCTTAGTCTTTATATTCGGTGTAGCCCTCAACAGAGGCCTTCTCTCATCTGCCACCTGAGGGATGCATCTGATAGAGATTCTCTCTCCTCCTTAGGTGATGATATCAGCTGTAAATTGGTTTGCATCTTGTTTACTCATTGAATATTATCTCATTAGATAGGCATTGTATTGTAGCATCGAACTGCATGTATTTTGTTTGAGGGCAGAGACAGTCTTCTGTGTATGCATTATGTGTGATGGGAGATAGTTGTTGTTGTTGATCCTTTTGTTGTATGAGCTGTTTATCTGAACAGTTCCCGAGTCCCTTTGGAAGGCCACTGCCAATCCCGGGCTTCCCCACAGACCTTTGAGGGAGTGTATGTTGTCTTGTTAGTGTATGTGGTTGTAAGCAGTGCCGTCTTCCATAATGTGTATGATTGTATGAGATAATGTGTTACATTATATGAATAGGAGATAGTAGTCTGGTTGTCTTTCTCACTTAATTTATTATAATGTTGCAAAACGACCAGAAGTTCAGTGTCCTTACTTGGCTCTTTTTTCTGTTTTCTAACAACCTTTTATCCTGATAGTGAGAAAGCCTTATGTATAATATACGAATGACTGTGAGCAGAGGCGAAGAAAAAATGTACAATCATATTGTTTACTGTTACAGAGACCGATGTATTTTGAATGTGGTGGTAGTTAGAGCACTCCACTCGGGTAGTAACAGATCCGTGTTTGACCCCACCACAGGGTATTAGGAAAGGCATCCAGCTTTATTTACTCAGCTTAAATCTGTATTTGTTAACCCTCAATCAAATGGGGACTAAAGCTCTTTCTAGACAGGAAAGAGTAGCATGTATGAAAAAAAATATAAATCCCAGATACTGGGCCTTACAGACTGTTAACATCATATGCAATGCCTTTGTCCACCCCCATTCAACTGGGGACCAATTTTGAACCATAAATTGGTGGTTTACCATCATATATATTTTGTTTGTTGGATATGATTACAGAGGATAGGGTTGTGGATAGGGTAGTGTAAAGCCCTTTTAGCCCTAGTCATTTGTTATGTCTGTGACCGTTATACAGACTCTTATGGGATATTTATTGTATTATCATGCTGTGGCTGTCAGGCCTCAATTTAGAGGATCCTTGCCCACTTACCCTGTGGATGATCCAATCAGGATGGTAGTGGGGGAAATGTGGCAACCTTTTATCCCCAAGGAGCTAAGAGGAATGATTGGGATGTGTTGGCTTTTGGTGAATGTGTGTGCTTTGACCTAGCCACCCTCTCTTACAAGGGAGTTTGCTTCCTTCGAGTATGAATGTATACAGACACTCCCCAACTTACAGAGGAGTCCGTTCATAAGTTGTGTCTAGGTAAAAAAAATTACTGTACAGTACATACATATTATACTTTATTACTACATAAAACATAGAGTATGCAGTGTTAACAAATTATGATATGTTCATAAGCTGATATTCTATATATATGTTGGTTAAGCGCCGGAGAGGACTGCAGTTATTACACAAGATTCCAGGACACTCTGTTTCAGATATCCCTATTGAAGAGAGTGATAGAGAGATTCTTCTCCCAAAGAGTTAATATATTTTCTCCAGAAATGTCTTCAACAATGAAGTACCTCTTGCCTTGGAATATGAGCTGAAGACACTTTCCCAGAAAAGTGTCTTCTGCAAAGATTGTTTTATGCTTGGTGCTCCACACTGATGCTTCACCAACATATGAAATATCCAGATATTTCTTCACTACCATTTAATTTTTATCAAACCTTGGAAATGCACCATAGCATAGCAAGTACAGAACAATCTTTGCTGAAGAAACTATACTGGAAATAGATGTTTGGACCTCTCTGGAAGTGGAACTTCCTGGTCTTTGTCTTTGGAAGAAGAATCTAACACTTCAACGGTGATAACTGGAACAATGTGTCCTGGAAGCTTGTATAATAATTACAGTTCTCTCTGATAAAACAAGTATGCAGTATTAATGAATTTCAGTCCTTCTTCTTCGTCTACATCTTTTCCCACTTTTATGTGGGGTCGATGTTTCTGGCCAGTGTTCTCCATATGTTCCTGTCCCATACCTCATCACCCACCAAACCTTCAGATCTGAGGTCGTCATTGATGCAATCCATCCACCTACACTTTGGTCTCCCCCTCCCTCTCTTACCCTGCATATCCATTTCCATCACCCTCTTCCCAACATACTGTTCATCTCTCCTAACGACATGACTATACCATCTTAGTTTACTTTCTTGTATCTTATCTGATATTTCTCTAACTTTTGAGGTACCTCTAATTACCTCATTTCTGATCTTATCGCTTCTTGTCACCCGACACATCTATCTCAACATCCTCATCTCTACCACATCCAGTTTTTTGTCTTGTGTCTTCCTTATTGTCCATGTCTCTTCTCCATACATTATTGCAGGTCTCACAACTGTCTTATGCACTTTACCCCTCAACTTAACTCAATACAGTGATTATATTGTATAGTACAGTTAGACATACATAATGCATGAGTAGATAATGGGTAGGTTTTTGTTCGTATCTGTAAATGTTTGTAACTGGTTGTTCGTAAGTTGGGGAGATTCTGTATTGTCATGCAAAACAAGAAATATATTATGCCACTTGTACCCTGAAGGACGTAATTTGATACAGAAATGGATAAGGGTAGTTAGAGACTGGCATTCTTCCTCTTTAATACTTTTCTTTCCACAGAATACCCAGAAGAAACAAAAGTTAGGAGGGAGAGGATAGAATTATAACGACCCTGGTTTGATCCTTGCCTGGGGTTGAATTAGCTTTTGCTGTCTTATGTTGTAACTGATTGAATTAGGCAATTAATTGGGGCTTTTGTGATTTCTTCTAGGTGTGCCTGATTGTTTAGCTCTTGCTTTTGTGGAAGGTAGTATTATGTATGAAAGAAAAAGCATTAAACACAGATAAATGTTACCCGACATCATTCTTTCAACTCCTGTTCTCTGCCTCACCTCCTCATTTCTCTCTCTACTTCTCAAACTCCTTATTCCCATTATATTTAACTTTTTTTTTTCAATCCTTTCTTGCATTTACTTATTATTGTTTCCTTGTTATCCTGATATTATCATAGGAAACAAAATGTAATAGGGTAATGCAAAACTGATATTTTTTTATTCTAAGTGCAAATCAACCCGGAATAGACATGAGGTGACACAAGTATTTAAGTAAGATAAATGTAGTCTATATGCTGTACTTTTCCTATTTTGCTGTAGTGTGGTCACCCTGTGAGTTCTTTTGGGGTAAGATGTGGTATATAATAAAAATGAAGTTTGTATTATTGTTATGATTATTAATATTATTATTATTAATTTAATTTTTTTTTTGTCATAAACCAAGTAACACGTTCAATTGGTAAAAATCAAAGACTATAAACTAGATGGCTCCAGCATGTTAAGCACCTTAGTGAATAAAAGAATATATAAAAGATAGAAAAAGAAAAGAAAATTATTTTGTTGTTTATACAGATTGGATGTTCTCTTTGCCTTCTTGGAGCAACAATGGTGGTTATTCATGCTCCCCAAGAAGCTGAGGTCACTAGTATGGAGGACCTTGCTGCCAAATTAGTAGATCCAGGTATGCTATGTAAATAAGATCACTGTATTATGCATCACAGTCCCCATTTGAATAGGAGTGCACACTCATATTAGAGCTAGGGTATTAAGACTTGATGCCAGATTAGTAGATCCAGATATGCTATGTGAATAAAAGCACTGATTTGTGTCACAGTTAATCCTCATTTGAATTAAGATGGACACATATTGGAGCAGGAAGTTTATGTTTCGATGCCAGATTAGTAGATCCAGGTATACTATGCAGATAAAAGTAGTTTCATGTGTCATAATTAGTTAGATTTACATGCAAGTAGATAATGACATATACGAGCTTGGAGCTTAAAGTTTGAATGCCCTTCCTAATGCTCATTGAGAAAGTTAGCCCTTGAGTGTCACTTACCCGATTTGCACTCTACCACTGAGCTATTGTTGCTCTCAGTCCTGGTGCAGTTATGCTAGGTAATTAAGATATCTGTTATTAAATTATGCTCATATTCAGTAGTTTCTTTTGCTTATGTGAAAGATTACATGTAAGGTTCATTTGATTTACATATGACCAATAATTAGGGAGGGGTATATCTACATATCATTGCAAAGACTATCGATAACATATTTTTTGTTGACTGAAACAACCAATGCTGACGTTGTCTTGGACTTCTTCATTTGAATTAATCAAGCACTCTTTTGTTGAATTAACCATCACCGATGGTGTCTTGAACTCCTTTTCTGTTAAATCAGGCAACACAGATGGTGTCTTGAACATCTACTCTGTTGAATTAATAAACACGGATGGTATCTTGAGTATCATTAGTGAATGCTCTAACAATACAAGTGCATCTTTGGAATCTTTAAGCATAGCAGAGATCCTTTAATTTAGTGTGGAAAAGAGTATTCATCTTATATTGTTGTTGTTTGCTATTTTATGTGCCACTATTAATCCTCATTCAAGTGGGGATGGACACTGACAGGTTGGAGCTGGGGAATTAAGGCTGGATGCCCGTCTTAATGCCTTGCAGTGAGCTCAGATTTAGTGTGTCACTTCCTGAGTTAAGCAATCTAACCACTGCACTACCGTAATTGCCTTTAAAGGCGTATTCATGATATAATTAACTGTAGTTATTACAGCAAGGAAGTTAGTGTTTGCATTATTTTTAATTGTATAAACTTCCTCCTCTTTAATCACAGTTAATTCCCTCCCTCAGAAAGTATCAGGTCTTTAATAATTATTAGAATGAATATTAGATATATACAGTATAGAGAACAATTTTGTGTTGCTGTTTGTTGCCATTCTGGGGGTGGACACAGAATGGTGCTGGGGAATTTAGGCTAGATGCACTTTCTAATGCCCTGCAGTGGGGTCAGTCGCTGGTGTTTTACTTCCCAAGTTGTTTATTCTTACCTCTACACTACCATGGTCCTATAGGAATATATAAAGAACATTAATGTAAACAAATTTTCATCAGAGTAATGAGGCTAATACTTCTGTGCTAGAATCCAAATTAACTTGTTCATGAAAATAGTGTTAGGAAATTCCACTACTTACAACCACATATGCCAGTAAGACAGTGCACACTCCCTTAGATCCTAGTGGAAAAGCTCAGGATAGACAGTGGCCTTTATAGGGTATTGGGGGCTGTTTGACCAGACAACTTAGGGAACAACATTGTGTTATTAGAGAGACCAGTAGCCCTATATAGAGTGACTGGGGAACTGTATCACTTTCTTTCTTGTACTGGAATATGTTTTGAATATATAGCTTGTTGTTATTAATATGATAACTATATTTCCTATCTTTTTCATATGATTTGACCACTCCTTTTCATAAACCACTTAGGTTAGAAGAGTTCGAGTTAGATAATGAGTCAAAAAGCTATCAGTACATCATGTGTAAGTGAAGGTTTTGATCAAAATGACTAAGAAAAAATGGACAGACATGCATTGAGGGATGACACATCTTTCTGCTTATGAGGTCAGGGTCATAAATTATATTTCAGCTTGTGATAATTTACAGTTGCATGATCTGTAAACTTAATTACCAAATTGAAGTAACACAAACTGAATGGCCTGTTTCATGATCACCATCAGAAGTAAAATCAGAAATGTGTGTAATCGCATTTTAATGTTGAGCCGTTACCTTCATTAATAAAAGCACGAGATGAAGAGACAGTAAGTATGAGTAAAGTAATACAGTATTCATACGCTTGATGAAGTAAATGGTATAAATCCTTACAATACATATACAATGTCTGCAATCTCCTTTGTATGGGGGAAAGCCAAGTATAAGTACACCTTATCTCCAGATGCCAATATACCTTGATAACTCATCATAGTGTGTTGGAATAAAAGGCTGCCACAATTCCCCCCCAACTACCCAGCTTGGGTCATCCAGAGGTTAAGTGGGCAGGGATAAATAGCTCTTGCTAATCGATCGTATGGTTGGACCACTCTTGACTTCAGCAAGAAGAGGCAATTTGTTTGAGAAAAATAATTAAAATGATTGGTGGAGTAAATGGTATAATGTTGTTTGCCATTTTTAGTGTCACTATTAATCCCCTTTAAGGGGCTTGACACAGGTTGGAGCTGGGGAACTAAAGCTGGATACCCTTTCTAACGTCCCCCAGTGGGCTTGATCTCAGGTCCGTCAACTCCTGTGTTGAGTATTTTAGCCACCACGGTTCTGGAAAATGGTGCAAATACTAATATATAGTGTATATTTTGCAGTATTTATGGTATATGTCGCAGTCGTAGTTGCAATCTCCTTGGCGCTTATTATTCACTTTGGGCCTCGCTATGGAACTCGGAATGTCGTTGTATATATTGCGATTTGTTCGCTTATAGGTGGATTTTCCGTGCTGGGTTGCAAGGCTATTGGCTTGGCTGTTAAGGTAAGTCAGTTAGATAATTACTTTCAGTAAGGCCAAAGGAATATTAGTTTCAGACATAAGGCCAAAGGAATATTAGTTTCAGAAAATTTTTATATTTATACACAAATATAGTATTTGCGTACAGATTTATTCTCTAACCGAGTTCTTTCCATATCAAAGCTTTTCAAGTTAAAATTGCATGTAAATTTTAATCACAATGTAATTCTTTATTATTATTATTATTATTATTATTATTATTATTAATGTTATTATTATAATTATTGTTATTATTATTATTATTGTTATTATTATTATTATTATTATACTTGTAGTCGCCGTGGCTCAGTCGGTAGCGTCTCCGACTCTGAGGCGTCAGGTCGAGGGTTCGCGCCCCGTCACGGTCTGAGGTTAGCAAAGGCATGCACTCAGCGTAAGGATTACATCTGCCAAAACAAGTCCTTCGCAAGAAGGCAACCGTCCTAGCCCTTGGTTGATAAGGGAGTCCGTGACGTAAAACCGGAACATTATTATTATTATTATTATTATTATTATTATTATTATTATTATTATTATTATTATTATTATTATTATAAGCCAAGCAATAAGCCCAACTAAATAAAGTCTAAGACTATAAAGCAGATGGCTCCAGCAGGGAAAACAATTATTTGATAAGGAAAAAGAAGAAGAGAAGATAGAACAAACTTATGAAAAATAACACAAATTACTATTTGTTTATATAATTCCTTCTGTAAATATCTTTATTACTCCATAGGTATGCCATATTTCAACTGTTGGTTAAACTAATAAAGCAGTGGTAAGCTAAGTCATTGTGTAAAATGAATTCAAAAGTTTACTCTTTCTCACCATTAAAGTTTTCCACAGTTGAATTATATGTAACTTGATTCCCCATAAGTAGAATGAGGAAAATAGGGTGTACATTATATTCCTTTTTGAGTTTGGTAAAGGTAGTGTTTGAATTTAATTCAAACAGATATTGTTTTCGGCATCAAAAATTATTAAAAGACTTTTAATACAGCACAGTACAGTGATAAAATTAAATATACTTGCAAGCTTTTAATTATGATAAAAATTATATCGTTGCAGTATTTAGGACCGTGACAATAATAAAAATTTTGTGTATCTGTAAAGCACCTTGGAGATATACCATTTTACTTTGCAAACTATTGAAGGAAATAATAGATTTGAAATGTATGAAAATTCCTTTTCATAGTGTGCATATATATTGGATATTTACAGTATGAGAATTACACTTTTCATACTCTTCTTTTACATATACTTTTTTGCTGTCTTGAAGTGGACACTTTGTTATTAATATGTATATATTTGAAGTATGTCTGGAAGTTTGTTAGAAGAATTGCAACATGTCATGTCATTTATGAAGAAATAAAAGTTGTATTAGCTTTTCATATAAGCCATATTTTTTCAAGAGTAGTTTGGATTAAAGTTTTAAGTGGCATAAAGTTATTAGCAATCAATTATGATGTAAGATTTTATTCATATTGATTTAGAAAAAATTTCTGACATAGAGGGGTGACATATGTCTTGTTTTAGCTTTTAAGGTCAGAGGTCAGGGTTAAAATTTTTTTCGTTCTTGGATATAAGTGCAATTGCTTATGTTTTTGGTATTACCAAGTTTTAGGAAACACTGTAATTGGATTGTATGTTTTACGATTACCATGAGAAATAAAAAGCAGTAAGTTGTATAACTTACATTCATAAATCAAAACAGTTACACCTTGAATAATCATCATCTCATACGGCTATCTATCATAAGATATAATCCCCCTTGAAAGGTGGTTGCTGTCAAACTTCAAAAGAAATTACTCAGTGGAATCATTGTCTCCAACAACAGTACTATTGATAATTTTTCTATATGTCTAACTGTATATAAATGCCAAAATCCTCCATATAAGGGGGGTAGCTGACTCTAGCAAAAAACTTGGCTCTTTGTGGGAGCAAAATGCAAATGAGGGGATTCCTAGTCCCTTGGCTCCACTTTGTTAAATCGACTTTTACACCAACACACAGGAACATTGAAGAGGTATCCTCATTATATGTTGTGGTATTGTTGTGAGACGTCAAGAGAGGTAACTGAATTTTTTCATATTATAGTAGTACTAATCAGGAGTCAAAAAGAAGTTAAGACTGTATAATCGTATAGTCTGTTATGATATTACCGTCAGAACTCATATTAGTAATATTATCAGAAATTATCTAATATTACGCTATTTTCAAAAACTATAAAAGTAACATTGTGTAATTTTGTATTCATTTACATTATGACTTTCTGAATGTAATTAATAACACTGTGATTGCATTGTCCATTATGTTATTACTGTCTGAGGACAAAAAATTTCTTGAGCAGTAGGCACTACTTTTATAATTATATAATTATAATGCACTGTTTTATGTGGTACAATTAGTCTCCATTCGCATGGAGATTGGTTCAAACATGTGGAAACTAGGGGATTAAGGCTTGATGCCCCTGCTAAGAACCCACAGAGGGATCAAAGTTGCGTTAGTTACTTACAAACTTGCATACTTTACCTCAAAACTACAGCAGCTCGCAAATAATGCACCATTTTCTGTGTTACTATTAGTCCCCTTTTGAATAAGGGAGTACACAGACTTGTTTGAGTTGGGGATGTCTAATATTGTGACAATTCATGACTTCCTAGTCATGATTGCATCATATCCTTTCAGGAAACAATATCCGGAATAAATGAATTTACGAACTGGATTACTTGGTTTTCCCTGATTAGCCTTGTGGTATGTGTTTGCACTCAAATGAATTACCTGAATAAGGTAAGTACTAATTGGACAGTATGTTCTTGATAATTAAAGCTCATTAAAGAAAAAAATTAAGAATATTTCTCCTTACCAATTTCGTGTCTTTAATTCATCACCATACGAGAGTGCACTGTTTTATGTGTCACAATTAGTCCCCATTTAAAGGGGGTTAGACACAGATATGTTGGAGGTGGGGTATTAAGGTTGGGTACCCTTCCTAATGCCTTGCTGTGGTATCAAACCTGCATTAGTTGCACTACATCACTGATCTACCGCAGCTCCTAAATCGTCTTCATGGTTACATTAATAAGGTGACCAGTTGAGGTTCATAAAACTTATTATTACTTATAATTTTTTTTTTTTTTTTTTTTTTTTTTGTTTGTTTCCCGAATGGTTCATTCTTACGTTGACTTGGACTTATTGTTACACTTCAGTCATGTACATTAGAGTGAGTGTACTATTTTATGCATTACGATTACTCCCCATTTGAATGGGGGTAGACAGAATGTTATATATACCAAAATCAATGTTGCTATGAGGGAAATTGATTGAAGTACAGACACTCCCCAACTTACAAACAAGCTAGGTTCCAGAAGTCCACTCGTAAATAGAATTGTTCGTAAGTTGTGTTTAGGTAAAAAAAGTACTGTACAGTATATACATATGCAGGACTGTACAATACTTAGGCTAAAGACACTTAGCTACTAAATAAGACAAAGTATACAGTATGAATGAGCTTTAATACAGTAATGATAATGTAGTAATGCAGTACAGCACAGTAATACATACGTTAATAGATGGATAGATTATGTTTTATTCGTATCTGTGAATATTTGTAACTCAGTTGTTCGTAAGTAAGGGAGCGTCTGTATATACCTATTCCTTAGATGCGCTCTCTCTTGTAAGAGGAATGGCTGAGTCAAAGCACACATTCACCAGAGGCCAATATAGTTTAATCACTCCTTAGGTTACTCATAGGGCAAGCGGGCAAGGATCTACTGCCTGTCGGCTGCAGCTGTATATATTATCATTTGATTTCTTGCAATTTTATTTTCTTCACTTTGATGCAAAGGCATTGGTCTGCCTTGCAAGGTAATGCTACACATTGTTCTCAAGATGTTCATTCTGTCGTTGAATTATTGTAAAAAAAAATACAGGTTTTTGCATTGATTCTTTATAGAAAAAACTTTAAAAGATATGGGGTACACCATTTCATGTACTGTACTTATATCTTATTCATGTTTTGTTTTGTTTGCCATTTTGTATCACAAACCCTATTCAAATGGGGGTGGACACAGGCAGGTTGGAGCCGGGGAATGAAGGCATTCTTACAGTAATGATATGGCTTATTGATATGTTAATCTATATATTAAACTTGCTGTTAAACATATTTTTGACAATATTTACAAAGTTTTCAATCCAATTATGAAATATGTAACTGGCATTCATAGTATTTATGCTGTGAAACATTATAAAGAATAATTGTATAGTGGAACATAAGTCTATCATAGCTTCTTTTAACCATAATTTAATGAAAATTGAAAACTTGAGTGTCGACATGATAAAATGAAAACGCCGTTATTTTTTCATTGAATAGATATGTTTAGCATGTTTTAGAATTGTTTACCATTAATAAAATTATCTTCACCCCTTTTGGCTCCTCCTTGCCTGGGTCACCACAGGAAATCAATTGTCTCCATATCGCCCTGTTCCTTGTGCCTTCCTCCGTCACACTACACATCCTCATTTCCTTCCTCACAATATCCATAAACTTCCTCATTGACGTACCTCACCTCCTCCTTCCTGGCAGCTCCATCCTTATTATCCTTCTCCCAACATATTCGTCATTCCTTCTCAGTATATCCCCAAACTATCTCAGTCTTGCCTTTTTCACCTTGTTCTCAAACCATCCTATCTGTGCTGTTCTTCTGATATACTGTAATCATTTTATCATTTAATATACAGACGCTCCCCTACTTACAAACAAAGGCCATCACCGCAAAAACCTACCCATTATCTACCCATGTATTAATGTATGTATTACTGTACATTGTTATTGTTATATATACACAATTATTACTGTATTAAAATTCATTATTACTGTATACTTTATGATTTATATAGTTGTTCAATGGCTTTTAGGCTAAGTACTGTACACCACTGCATATCTATTTACTGTACAGTAGTTTATTGATCTCAACACAATTATGAACAATCAATCCGACTTATGAACGGACTTCTGGAGCCTAGCTTGTTCGTAAGTAGAGGAGTGTTTGTACTCATTTTATCCTATTCATCCTATTTCAGGATGAATTTGATTCTGTGAAAAACGAAAGCTTGATGTTGAACATATGAAAATATACGTATATATTTAACACTTTTTTATATTTTTAAAGTTTTTATATATATTTTATTTCAGGCATTGGATATCTTCAATACGTCATTAGTTACTCCTATCTATTATGTATTTTTTACGGCGTGCGTAATATTGTCTTCGGCCGTTTTGTTCAAGGAATGGAAAGGCCTCCCTGCCAAAGATGTCATAGGAGTTCTAGCTGGGTTTTTAACTGTAGTCATTGGAATCTTCATTCTTCATGCCTTCAAGTAGGTTCATTGAATAAATTTTTTTTCTAATATGATGCCATATCACACTGAAACTTGGATAGTGTCCACATCCTTAACAGAATTTAAATAACAGCTCCTCAGCGTACACCTTTTTGTCTGTTCTTCGCAAGCCCAAAACAAATATTCGGTGATGGAAGATTTGTCATCCAACCTTCTCCACTATTGACTTGAGTCACTTCATATGCCATATAGAGAATGCAAGCGCAAATTTTTTTCTTCCTTGCCATTGGGAATATTCCTTTTATTTACCTGCCTCCAATTAACATTTCATAGACATCTGTAAGCATTTCATAAAATCATGTAAAATAGATGTTCAGAAAATGGGTGTTTTAGCCAAAACAAAACCATGTGGAAGCAGACTATTTAACTAGGTTTAGAGAGAGGAGAGACATACTTTCTTATCAGAAATTAAAAAATGACGAGACAATATGTGAATTATTTGTATCCTTCATAACCCCCAAACTGAAAAAATATTTACGTGTCTGAGATGTAGAAGCAACTGCAAATCAAGAATATATATATTAAACCATTCAAGATGATCAGACATTTAGCCATTCAAGTACTACTCCAGTCTTTCTTGACTGAACATATAAGGAATCCATACAGCCTCTATCTTGTCTTGGAGGAATCACATAATCCTAATTTCTAAATCTGCATCCAAAAAATTTGGGGTTCTGTTTCGTTTTTGTCATTACTTTGCCTCTTTACAGTTACTTAAAATCTATAAAGGTCTTATCAGTCCCTGCTTAGAATACTGCTCATTCATCTGGAGTGCTTCTTCTTATACTTATCTCTTTGATAGGGTTGAATCTAAGGCAGTCAGACTCATTAATTATCCTTCTCTTACTTCAAATCGGGATTCTCTCTCTTCGCCGTAAGGTATCATCCCTTTCTCTTTTCTATCGCTGCCCTGATGAGTTGGCGAGTTGCAGCCCTCCCCCACTGCTGAGGCCATGTAACACTCGCCAAACTGCCTCATCTCACAGGTACTATGTGGAGATTTTTAGCTTGCATATTGGTTGGTGCAGCGACTGCTTCTTCCCAACTACCTCCAGACGCTGGAACTCTCTTCCCCCTTCTGTCTTTCCAAATTCTTATGACCTGTCTTCCTTCTAAAAGCAGATCTATTGTTATCTCAGACCATAATCCTCCATATCTCTAGGTCCTCTTTACTTCTACTATTTTTTTCACTCTGTCCTTTTCCTTCTTTTATCATTACCTCATCTCTATCTTGTCCATAAACTTTTCCTATGCTTCGTTGTAATGTTTTCTCGTGCCCAGGCCCTTATTGATTAGGGCAGTTATTTGCCTTTCCTGGTGTCACACTCATAAAATAAGAAAAAACTGACGCATAGGGAATACAAGGGTATCAGTTTCATAAAACATATCCATGGTGGTGAAGGAGAAACAAAAATTCTCCATTGTATTATGTGTGTTGAAAACACACAAAGAGTTCATTTCCTTGGTTCTTTATGTCCTTCATTGAGGTATGTTCAATTCAAATTGAGAGAAGTAACTCTTGAGAGAGAAAGTCCATTCCTTGCTTGAAAGGGTACTTACCCATTCCCCAATCATAAATATATTTTATGCTTATATAGCATCATGAAGTGTTTCTTATTTTATCTATTTTCAATTTCAAAGGGACATGGAAATTCCATGGATGGGAATGTCTTCTATGCTGTCTGTACAAGTTACAGGAGACACGAGGAGATCAGCAAATCACGATGGCATGGACATCATCTCAGAATCCCCAGTATCTGAGGAAGAAGAAGGCCTTATTACTTCAGAACCTTTGTCTTATGGCTCAAACAAACGTGGCTATTAGGTTTTCTATGCGATTATAGGTATTGGTAAATAATTATTCCGACTCGCTTGCAATGTTGCTATGAGAAATTTGACTGGGCAAATGCTGTGTGATGACATGTCCTGTGACTAATGAGCTATTATTCTGACTCCCTTCATGACTTGGGTCCAATAACTCTTTCCATTATATCATGACATGCAATTAAGTAAGCTCAATATTTTAAAAGTGTTTTTTCTACCGTTTATTTTTCTATACAATATATAGCAAATCGTGGTGCAAGACGTGTGGATACGAGCTTCAATACAGTTTTTAATTGATAATTAATAGATGTAAACTTAGTATAACTTAGTACTTAAAGACATTTTAATTTTATTTTATTATGCTCCAATACTTCTTTGTAAGAAGAACTATGATATGATATTTTACGTTCATTCTTTTGTACTGGGAAGTGGTGTGAACATGTGTTGAGGAGAGATGAGGGGTATGTTGGGAGAAAGATGCTGAGGCTGGAGGGGGAGAGGTAAGCTAAAGAGGAGGTACAAAGACGTTGAATCGTTGTTGTGACCCCTGACGGGAGAAGCCAACTGAGTTGATGATTCTTTTCTGTAAATCGGTATAGTCTGAAGAAGCGGTAATGCTCAATAATTCAAGATGTTTTTGCTATTGTTTTTTTATTGTATTTTTTAAATTTTCTTTCTTATTATTATTCATGAACTGTTACTGAGTTCATGATTCACATTATGGATTCTGTCATACTTTACATATAGTAACTTGTGAGCCTGATCCATGAGAAGCACTTGAATATTGTGAATATAATTATTTTGACTATGAAGGGAAAATAGGAAACAGCAAAATACCTCAGTACTTATAAGTGTATCTAGGTACCTCTGAGAGGAGTAAAATAAATTTACTCTCTAATACAGGTAGCTTGAAAATGCTACTATAAATACCAACTTCTTAATTATTGATGGCTGTTTTTGTATTTTTTACTTGAGGCTTTATCTTGCAAAATAAAAAAGGTGGTCACTATTGTAACAATAGAACAGAGGGAACAGTGTTTGAATTGGGCAGCCCATTTCTCTTTTTTTTTGTCGCTTGTTTTGCAGCAACATAACGTATGTACGTATCACTATTAATGTAATTTAAAAGGATGTAGACACAGGTTGATTCTTGGGAATTAAGCCTGGATGCCCTTCCTGACGCCCAGCAGTGAACTTGAACACGTATTTCTCACTTCCCAAGATGAGTGGTCTAATCAGTGCACTTCTGAAGTTTGTTTGAAAATCATTAAAGTGCTTCTTGTTACAGGATTCTTTTCTCTCAGCTATATAATTCGTATCTCGTAAGTAATGTGTATATTGTGGAGTTTGCTTTATTAATCTGGCTTTTTAGAACATGAAATTGTTTTGAGATTGGAACAACAGTAGTATGTTGAGTTATAAAAAACCACAATCGTTCCAATTAGTATATTTTTCTAGAAAGAAAAAAGTGTGAAGGATTTTTAGGTCCCTTTTCAATTCCTAGAGAATGCAGGAAATGCAATTGAGGAATTCTTACTCTTTCATTACCAAGGAATATGAGAGTATGCTTGCAGTATTTTGTCCCCGTTGTGCACAGGAGGTTAATATTAAATGTTCATTTATTAATACGTGCTCACTACTTATTGTCACACTCAGACTATCTAAGAGCCTGTGGTGTGTAATCTCTGTATTTACACTCGAAATATGTAAAACGTTTGTGGATATATCTCATTTGAAGAGAGTGTGTAGATAAAGCTTTTCCCATCAAGGTAACCCATCAAAGCCATCGGTTTTTTTATATAACGTGCATCATTAGCAGTAATTCTTAATTTGAGTTTCCATATCTATTGCATTAACAAATACATTTAGTAGATTAGATGGTATATATAATGATTACATATCATGGAAGAGATTGAAAGGTATGTCAAATGATTAAAATTATTGGAACCACTTGAAAGGTATGTCACGTGATTAGAAATATTGGAACAGATTGAAAGGTATGTAAAGTGATTAGAAAAACTATACAGTATTAAAGGACAACTAGTTTTGTTGTTATTTCTGAATTTATTTCAAACTTCTGCATTTGCCTCTAAGCTCCACTAACAATTATAAAAGGGATGGGAAAATATTTCCAGTGATAGAGGAGAGTATGTCATACCCTTGGTTCTCTAGCTACCGTTCTGTATATTGAAAGTGTACGCAAGAAATGCACACTTTCTCTTCAACTCAGGGATGCATGAATTGTGTTTACAAAAAATTATCATCATCATCATGCCGAGGGAGGTTTGTATTTTTACTTCATTAATGTATCTATCCCTTGTATTCTAACTTATCTCAGTTAAAATTATGCAGTATTGGAATTTAAACTTCAAGTATTTAGCATGATTTTGGTAATGGCTTTGTCAGTTTTATAATATATGCTAGAAATGTTTTTGTAAGATTTTATTGTATACAGGTATTTGCAACTCCTGTTATATGTTTTTTAATATTCACAGAAAATTATAATAAAGTTCCTTGTTCCTTTGTATAGGGAATTCATTATTAAAATACGTTTAATGTCCTACATATTGTACTAATATTTTGTTTTTCATTGCAAGATTAAGTTCGTAGTCTAAGCATATATTATATGGATTTTATGTATGTGGTATGTTTTATTCTTTTTAATCATTTGAGTTTATAAACTGAATTGAAAATTGTAAACATTATCCTACACATTAATATATTTGCAGTATTCTGTGGTGCAATATGTTGTAATCTTTTTTAATATTTTGAGCTCATAAATTTAATTGAAAAGAAAAAACTTTTTGCTACATCACGAAACATTTGCAGTATTCTGTGGTGCTTTTTGTTGTATTCTTATTACTTATTTGTGTTCATAAATGGATAAGCGTAAGCATTATTCTGCACTATGAAACATTTGCAGTATTCTTTAATGAGGGTAGTGTATCTTTAAAAGATCTGTATTTTACCATTTGTTTATTTTGTATGTTAAGAGCATCTTGTAAAGATGAGTAACTTCCAGAATCCCATGTAAAGTTAAGTAACTGTAAATTGTTATTTAGGTTTGGTTATGATAAAGCAGGTTAGGTTTGGTAACTTGTCTTGTAAATATGAATAACCTTAGAGCACTTCAGGGTTACTCTTCATTACAAGATCCGAATTTCAAAGCGATTCCTCGTAGTTTTTATGGTCTTTTATTTTTCACAAATTAAGCCAACTGTTAAGATTTTACTGTATCCAGTTCACGAGGCCAAATAGTATTTGTCTAAGGAATGATTTATAAAGTTAACTATCGGTATTTTCTTTTTCTTTGCTTAAGAGGTTTGATTAAGTTATTGTCTCTATATTTAATGATTAACAGTTGATATCTGATAATTAATTTATCTTCAATTACACAGAAAGTTATTTACTATCATGGGTAATAAGCACACACAACCACATAAGCCAACAACACAACATATACTCACTGAGAGCTCTGTGCCTGAGCCTGGCATCGGCATTGGGCCACAGAGAGTTATTTGATAGCATGGGTAATATTGGCATACTACCACATATGCCAAGGACGCAACATACACTCCTTGAGAGCCCCATGGGAAAGCCTGGCATTGGCAGTGGCCTTTCTTAGGGACTAAAGACTGTTCGCCAAGTAAGCTTAGGGAACAACAACAGCACCGCATTCATTCCCTGGGAAAGCCCAGGATAGGCAGTGGCCTTCCTTTTAGATTGGGGGCTGTTCTGCCAGGCAGGTTGGGAACAGCCAACATCAACAACAGCCCTTATTATATTGTAAATCTAGTCCATGAATGTATTATTTCTTTTTGTATCTTGTTTAACCAAAGTTTACTACTTATAGTATGTAGCTCTGTAACTATTGACCTTAAACATATTTAGTTGTATGTTTTGGTAGTTACAAATAATAGTGTTGTATGTACTTTTGTAAATGCTAACTGTAAATCTGAATTTCATATGAAATTTGACTTTCCTTATACTTATGAACTGTTACAATGTCTATAATATTTTACTGTGGAATTGCAAACCCTAAGCCTGAATATAATTAAGGTAATTTGCAATCATAATGAAGATGAGCTCTTAAGATAGCTTTTCCCATCAGTCGTAAGGTATTGTTGACAGAAGTTAGTAGATTCAAATACTTCATAATCTTTTCAAACACATTCCATAACCGGCAAGAAAATATAGATGAATCAAGAATTTAAATAATACTCTAAATTAATCACGTTATTAAAAAAAAATCTGACTTAATTAAATCATGGTTTGCCATTTTATTAAATACTGTATATATAAATCTGACTTCATTGTGCATAACACATTTATGTGACTTAGAGTGTGAAAAGATCTAAAATGTATTTATTGCCTCATTTCTTCAGTTGTGCGATGAATAAAAGAAGTTCTTAGACTGTTTGTTTTATATTGTAAAAACTGTAGAAAGTTCAGAGACATACTACGAAGCTGCTGACAGAGATACATAATCTCATTTCTGAAGAAAGGCTGAAGGAGTTAAAACTTATCATTCGAACCTAGAAGAAAGAGGGGGGGATAAGCTAACTTTTTAAATTCCTCCAATGTTATGACAGAACATGCATGCAAATTGTAGAAAGTTCACACATGCTATGTAGCTGGTGACAGACTTACCATCACATGAAATTAGGAGAACTAGAAGGAATATGGTAGCACTTTTTAAATTTTTTCCAAAGGATACTTGACCAGTTACAAATGTAACTAAGATGCCAGTCTGTGTCAAGGACATTTTATGTATTATCAAAAGTAATTTCTCTAATGCCTTTCCAATGCATTTTATTATTTACATAATAATACAAGATACATTACGATAATTATTTTTTGAATTATTCATCTCGTCGGGCTGTTCTCCACTGCATAAAATCCAACCTTAAGTGCGTGCAAGATAAGAACTATTTTAAACAGAACCAACTTTGTTATGTCTGAAATGTAAAGTTACTATGCAAATGTATAATTTTAAAATGATAGGCACTTTTATGTTACCAGATATATCCTATAATTTTTTTTTATATAAAGCAACTAGCATGTTGATTTTTGACTGAAAAGAAAAGTTTGTTTGCCAATGTATAACTTTAAAATTATAATTTGCATTAGCAGAAATATCGTGCAGTTTTTCTCATTTAAAACAACTACTAGTACCCTTTATACCTGTAATGAAATAGCGTATTTAGTGAATGTCATTAATGCAACAGCCTGTTATTAATGACTAAATTTGGTTATAAGAAACTGATAAGAGTTTTTCGGCTTTTCTCACTATTTGATGATTGACATACGTACCTGCAAGTTTTCCAAAATCAGATTTCAAACCCAGTAAATACTGAAGATCCAACACTGAACTCTGTGTTTTGCTATATGTGTTAGTGATTCTGCTTGTCTGCTTGTGTATATCTGCATCTGTTTGCATTTTTGGATGCTTATATATATATATATATATATATATATATATATATATATATATATATATATATATATATATATATATATATATATATATATATATATATATATATATATATATATATATATATATATATATATATATATATATATATATATATATATATATATATATATATATATATATATATATATATATATATATATATATATATATATATATATATATATATACTGTATATATATACAATATATATATACATATATATATATATATATATATATATATATATATATATATATATATATATATATATATATATATATATTACATATATATATATATATATATATATATATATATATATATATATATATATATATATATATATATATATATATATATATATATATATATATATATATATATATATATATATATATATATATATATATATTACATATATATATATATATATATATATATATATATATATATATATATATATATATATATATATATATATATATATATATATATATATATATATATATATATATATATATATATATATATATATATATATATATATATATATATATATATATATATATATATATATATATTACATATATATATATATATACATATATATATATATATACATATATATATATATATATATATATATATATATATATATATATATATATATATATATATATATATATATATATATATATATATATATATATATATATATATATATATATATATATATATATATATATATATATATATATATATATATATATATATATATATATATATATATATATATATATATATATATATATATATATATATATATATATATATATATATATATATATATATATATATATATATATATATATATATATATATATATATATATATATATATATATATATATATGCTTGCCCTTCTGCTTGTGTACCTGTGTTTTTCTATATGTTTGTCCAACTTTTTATGTTGTGGTTTTCTGTGTCTGTTTGCCCTTTTGCTTGTCTGTTTGTGTCTCTATATACAGTGTTACCCCGGTTATTCGCGTTTCTTGGTTCGCGTTCTCACTCTATCGCAGTTTTTTTTTGGGATAAATTATTATTTTATTTTATGGGTATACGCAAAAATGTTAAAATATTGAAAACAAAAATTTTCAGTATTTTCATTTTTTTATTGGAAATGTAAATTTACGTTGCTTGCTGTTATTTATAATGTAAAGGGTGTTGTTTTAACAGTGCAGGGAGGGTTTATACAGTTTGTAAATGAAAAAATAATTGTAAATGAGTATGAGTGTCACGTCATCATCACCTCATTCAACGTAATTTTATGTATCACTTTCATAAAATTTGCGTTGCGTGCTGTTATTTATAATGTAAAGGGTGTTTTTTTAACAGTGCAGGGAGGGTTTATACAGTTCGTAAACGAAAAAATAATTGTAAATGAGTATGTGTGTCACGTCATCATCACCTCATTCACCGTAATTTTATCTATCACTATCATAAAAATTTACGTTGCGTGCTGTTATTTATAATGTAAAGGGTGTTTTTTTAACAGTGCAGGGATTCTTTATGCAGTTCGTAAACGAAAAAATAATTGTAAATGAGTATGTGTGTCACGTCATCATCACCTCATTCACCGTAATTTTATCTATCACTTTCATAAAAATTTACGTTGCTTGCTGTTATTTATAATGTAAAGGGTGTTTTTTTAACAGTGCAGGGAGGGTTTATACAGTTCGTAAACGAAAAAATAATTGTAAATGAGTATGTATGTCACGTCATCATCACCTCATTCACCGTAATTTTATCTATCATTTTCATAAAAATTTACGTTGCGTGCTGTTATTTATAATGTAAAGGGTGTTTTTTTAACAGTGCAGGGAGGCTTTATGCAGTTCGTAGACGAAAAAATAATTGTAAATGAGTATGTGTGTCACGTCATCATCACCTCATTCACCGTAATTTTATCTATCACTTTCATAAAAATTTACGTTGCTTGCTGTTATTTATAATGTAAAGGGTGTTTTTTTAACAGTGCAGGGAGGGTTTATACAGTACGTAAACGAAAAAATAATTGTAAATGAGTATGTATGTCACGTCATCATCACCTCATTCGCCGTAATTTTATCTATCACTTTCATAAAAATTTACGTTGCTTGCTGTTATCTATAATGTTAAGGGTGTTTTTTTAACAGTGCAGGGAGGGTTTATACAGTTCGTAATCGAAAAAATAATTGTAAATGAGTATGTATGTCACGTCATCATCACATTCACGGTAAGTTTTCCTATCACTTTCATATAAATTTATGCTTGCATGCTGTTATCTATGAAGTAAAGGGTGGTATTTTAACAGTACAGGGACAGTTTATACAGTGTAAACGTAAAAATATATTAAAGTATCTATGTACATATAGGCTGATCCTACTTCGCGGATTTCCTGGTTCGCGCCGGGTCCCGGAACCGAACTACCGCAATAAGTGAGGCAACACTGTACATGTATTTGTTTCTTGTGCTTTTCTGTTTGTGGTGTTGCTTGTGTGCTTGTATTTGTTCATATACTAACATGCATATACAGTGAGCAAAATTCCTCTAGTAAGGAGGTGTGGCCCATTAACAACACACACATGCACAAGAAGGCAATATACTTTGATCACTCCTCTGAGTTCCTTGAGGATAAATGGCTGCCAAATTTTCTCTCACCACCACCCTGGGCAAATGAGCAAGGATCATAGAAATTGAAAAGAAAGAATCCCAGATCTAGGCAATAATAAGTGGTATTGTAAGATGAGGGATGTATACTAATCCAGATCATGGTGTTTCATAGAAGGTGCTCTAAGTATTCTCATAACTGTCCCAAAATTGCCCAGTAAGTCCTAAAGTTAACCTTGCTAGGGGAAATGACTATATATTTATGTCACTAGTTAGTAATATATATATTTTTGTTTTTCCTGAGAGGGGAGGTAATAAGTTGTACCCATCTCATTTGTCAGTGTAATCACTGACTGATTTCAAATCTCTCACTATAATCTGAATACTCGTTTACGTTCCTAAGGTGGGGTCTGTGCCTACTGTAACACTAACACTCCTATTGCGAGTCTCATGGACCTTGTATCTCTTGACTTTGATGTTTTCTGGCTAAAAATCTATTTTCCTTTGCTTCTGTTATTGTTCTCCAAACTCCACCAAGTTTGTGTCTTTCTTTGAATACCTGTCCTTATGCCATGAGTCCGTGCTATCTTCTCACCCACATGCCGAAGTTCTCTACATTGGAGACTTCAACGTACACCACTGTGAGTGGCTTGATTCTTCTCACACTGATGTGGGAGGAAAAGAGGCCCTTGTTTCTCTATTACTCACGACCTGGAGCAAATTATCAAACATCCTACTCATGTTCCTGATCCTTACGAACATGCAGCAAACACTCTTGACCTATTTCTTACTTCTAAGCCTTCAAACTACTCTTATTCTTTGCTTTCCCCTCTTGGTAAATCTGACCACTCTATGATCTCAATCTCTTCCATTTTCGCCCCCCCTCCACCAATCCCTCCTACTCAGGGCCGCCTTTGGCACTTCGAGCGTACCCAACATGAAAATTTGCGTAACTTCCTCTTTGACTTCCCATAGGATGACAACTGCTTTCGGTCTCACAACCCTGATCAAGTAGCCCTAAAAGTTGTTGAGATTATGACCTCGGGAATGGAGGTGTACATCCCCTCTTCTACAAAAACTTTCTCTCCCCCTAAACCTTGGTTTGACCATGACTGCTCCATGCTATCCATGCCAGGAATTGGGCACACTGATCTTACCAAGCCTCTCCTTCCGATTTCACTCACTCTGCTTTTATTATAGTTAGGAATTGCTGTACTGCTCTGATTCGAAGGTCTAAGGCTTCCTTTATAAGAAGGAAAGTTATTGACCTTAACTCCTCTCCCACTGACAAATGGTTCTAATCCTTAGCCAAAAACCTCTCCAAAAACTTCTGTAACTCAAGCTTTCCCCCTCTCATTTGTTCTGATGGTTCTATAGCTTGCTCTTTCACTGACCAAGCCACTCTCTTTGGCTCTCATTTTTCTGCCAACTCTACTATAAACTATTTCAGCACACCTGTTCTTCAATCTTTACCCCTCTCTAACCCCATGCCCTCCCTTATCCTTTCTGCACGCAAAGTTCATAAGGTTCTTTGCTCGTTAAAGACGAACAAGGCATATGGTCCCAATGGTATCTCTGCAAGGTTCCTTAAGGAGTTTGCAGATGAACTGGCTCCCGTGCTTTGCCATCTTTTTCGCCTCATTCTGTCAACCAGAATCTATCCTTCATCTTGGAAGCATGCTCTAGTTCAATCTTTTCCTAAGAAGGGTGACTGCTCTATTTCTTCAAAGTACCGACCTATTGCCTTAACCTTCTCTATTGCTAAAGTTTTCAACACTTTGCTCAATGCTCACTTCTTTAAACGCTTGATCTAACTCACTTATATCTGATCACCAGAACAGCCTCTGCAAGGCAAGATTCACTGGTGACCTGTCCTATATATCTCATGTATGGTCATCTTCTCTGAGGAACTTTTGGGAATCCATTGTCGTCGCCCTGATATCTCTAAGGCTTTTGACAGAGTCTGGCACAAGGCTGTGTTAGCTAAACTCCCTGCCTATGGCTTTACCCCTTCTTTCTGTTCTCTGATTTCCAGTTTTCTTTCTGACCGTTTTATATCTGTAGTTGTTGATGGTGCGACATCTAGTCCTTTTTCTATTACCAGTGGTGTTCTACAGTGCTCTGTTCTTTCACCTACTCTCTTCCTTCTCTTCATCAATGATCATCTACAATCCCCATCTTCCTCTCTTCTTGATGCCTTTACTGATAATTCTACCCTTCACTTTTACTTTGCCTTTTCTTCTTCACAACCTTCCTCTGCTACTCGTAATCAGTCTTGTATCACTCTTTCTTCTACTCTCAACTCCGATTTGCAGAGGGTATCTGAGTGGGGCACTCAAAATTTAGTTAAACTCAATGCCTCCAAGACACAGTTTCTGGCTATCTCTTTATATTCTTCTCCTTATAACCCTATTGTCTTCGAAACTAACGAAATTTAGCCTCTTAATTCTGTCAATATATTAGGAATCCATATAGCCTCTAACTTGTGTTGGAAGAATCACATAATCCAAATTTCTAAATCTTCATCCAAATAAGTGGGGTTCTGTTTCGTTGTTGTCATAACTTTTCCTCTACAGTTACTTAAAATCTATAAAGGTCTTATCCGTCCCTGCTCAGAATACTGCTCACACATCTGGGGTACTTCTTCTTATACTTATCTCCTTGACAGGGTTGAATTTTAGGCACTCAGACTCATTAATGATCCTTCTCTTACTTCTGACAAACCTGATTAACATGAGTAAAATCCTACCACAGAGTGCTTGCAATGGCAAATAGCCTTATTCTCCCAGCTCTATATCTGTGTCCACCCCTATTTGAATGAGGTCTCACTGTGAATCTTAAAACAGTTCTTTATTTATCTGTTGACCCAAAATGCTCCCAAAGGCTTCTATCACTTTTAGGCAGTAGGTGGTTCTGCCTGCAGCCCTGAGGGATTTTGATGTATGGAAACATAAACTTAAGCAGATTGGGATATTATAGAGAAAAATAAAGTTAGATGTGGGACAGCAAATGTCACTCATATTAACATGCCATTTGTACTGCAGTCATATATAGTTCACAATCTTTACATTTTTGATGTAAAATTAAAGAATAATAATAATAATGATAATTATAACTTCAGGTTGGTATTTCTACTAACTTTAATATCCCTAATCATGAAAAGCATGTAAATCTATAGTTGATCACCTTGAATTTCATCCATGAAATGATACTGGAATACTCGGAGCTGATCACTGATTGAAGAACTCAATCTTTCATCTATATCATAAACTGTATGGGAAATTAATATATGACACATTATAAAGCTGAAGTCAAAGCAAATGCTAGACACAAATTTCAATTCAAATTTTGAAGTCTTCTCTTTATCAAAGTTTCCCCACCTACAACGGGTGTTAAAAGTAACAACCATTTTGTTTGGAAAAAAAAAAAAAGTTCTGTCCTTTATGTAATTTTATTACAATAGTGCCTTACATTGCCAGTTCTTAATAAATTGTATAATTATTAAATGATTGACTTTATTCAGGAAGGCTATTTATAGCAATCACGTCTCAATTAAAATGTCTTAGTTATTTTTATAGCGCTGACTAATCAAATCCAGGTAACAGAGTCACAAGTAAAAATCCATAGACAATAAATCAGGAATATAAATCTAACCTAACCTAATCTAGCCTAACATAATTGTGGCTTTGTGAAGACAATAGTTTTTGTTTATAATTTTGTACAATTTGGATCTGGTAAAACGGAAGGGGAGTTGGCAACGCTGTGAAACGGCCTGTTGTTTTTAATTTTGGCTGGTCCTTGGGGCAATGAAGGAATGCCAGTGGAGTTGTTAAGTTGGTTGATTGTGTAACGAAATTGCTTTAATTTTAAGTTGTGGAGGCTTAGCAGGAGCTCCTTGTGTAGGTGTTGATTCTTTGTGTGTGGCACTTTAGGAGAAAGGGGCAAGGAGAGGCCTGTTTTTGAACAGTTGTGTGTGGGTTTCTGATTTCCGATTTGCACCACTGGAGTTAAGTTGAGGTACATGATACACATAACTTTTTTTTTCTATCTCGACCACAAGCTATCTAGGCTGTCTAATTATCACCATGGCTGGAAAAGACAAATTGAGTGGTGAAATGATGAAACCATTTGATGGTCAGGGTGATGTGGTTGCCTGGCTAAAAAAGATCCTATTAGTGTTGAGATTAGTGGAGATTAAGGATTTAGCCAGTTTTATACCTTTGTTCCTGGAAGGAGATGTGTTGGCTCTGTATCTCGAAGTGTGTGATGATGATCGCTAGATGCCAAGAAGATCGAGAGCAGATTGAAGTTGGCCTTCTCGCAAGGGATGTTCGAGGCCTATGGAAGGTTTAGGAAGATGCACTGGACAGGTGAGCAAGTGGATGTTTTTGCAAATGAGATCAGGCAGTTAGCAGGACTGGCAGGATGGAAGGGAGAGGGTCTGCAGCGGGCAATAAAGCTGGCATTTGTGACTGGTTTCCCAGATTGGATCTCCATGGAACTTCAGTAGATGCAGAATGTTGAAACAGTAGATTTAACTGAGCTAATTGCAAGAGCAAGAGTGTTAGCATCAGGTGGTGGGAGGTCAAGAACTTGTAGTAGTTGTGGCCAGAGGACCGTCATTGATGGAAGGTCAGCAAGGGTACCCAGTTGCCATGGGTATCACCAGCAAGGAGGCACGAAAGGAGAAAACAAGGTGTTCAAGGGTTGCTGTTATAGGCTTGGTGGCCCTCATATGGCAAGAGGGTGCAAGAAGCCACGACCACCCATAACATGCTTCAAGTGTAGGAGGGAAGGTCATTATTGCAAGCCTCTGCAAGTATGGAAATGGGCAAGGGGGAGCTGCTGCTCCGGAAGCTTACTCCTCAGACAGTTAAAGGCGTTTCCACCTTCTTTGCCAGTGATCAGTAATAGCGTGGGAGGAAGGGAGGTGAGAGCACTTGTCGATTCAGGTAGTTCCATTACAGTGTGGGCTTCTCGTTTGGTGGGGAAATGCATAGCGAAGGTAGAAGGGTTAGTAACGGTGGAAGGAAGACAGATTGAATGTGAGGGCAGTAAAGAGATAGAGTTGACAGTGCAAGGAATACACCTGAGAAATGCAGCGATTGTGATTGCTAATGTGATGACTGGCATAGATATAGTAATGGGAATTGATATAATAAACAACTGGGAGGTATGACAATTCGTGATGGAGTTGCAGTTTTTGGCAATGTGCTGGTACCAGTGAACATTTTGCAAGTAGCGAGAGGCAGGATAAGGTGTGATTACCTAATTGTGATTACCTAATTGTGTTTACGGGAAAGAGCCCAAAGCTCGTATCTTCCCGTCTCCTGATCGGTTCCATTTTAGACTTAGTGATACTTATCATACCTGTCCTTAAAACTATGGATTGAGATAGCATTAACTACCTCCTCGCTTAGCCAATTCCAATTATCAACTACCTTTACACTGAAAAAGTATTTCCTTACATCCTGCAAAGAACTTTTCTTACGAAGCTTCAAACTATGACCTCTAGTTCTAGAGCCAGCCATATCAAAATATCGATCCCTATCCACTCTATCATAACCATGAAGGAATTTAAAGACTGTCACCATATCCCCCCTCACTCATCTAGCTTTGAGTGATGGTAAGTCTAATTCCCTCAGCCTCTCATCATAACTGAGATTGCGTATTTCTGGCACCAGTTTCGTGGCATGTCTTTGAACTTTTTCAAGCTTAGCTATGTGCTTTTTCAAGTGCGGATTTCAAAAGGGGGCTGCATATTCGAGTTTTGGCCTCACATAGGTTACATAAATATTTCTGAACATTTCCTTGTCCATGTGCCTGAAGGCTACCCTTACATTTGATAAGAATGCATATGCTGCCCTTACTATGCCATTTATATGTATTTCTGGACACAAATCTGCCAGTATGTTTACTCCTAGATCTCTCTCATTTTCTGTCTCTTGAAGTTGTACTCCAGCCACCGAGTAGTCAAGCTTGGGCCTTCTTGCACTTGTACCCATTCTCATTACCTTACATTTTGAAGTATTGAATTTCATTAGCCACTTTTCTGACCACTCATGCAGATTATTTAGATCCTCCTGAAGTTCTCTACCATTGTTCTCGTTTTTTACTTTCTTCACAATCTTTTCATCATCTGCAAACATATTCATGAATGAATTTACAGACTCTGGTAGGTCATTTACATATACAAGGAACAAAAGTGGCCCTAAAACTGAACCCTGTGGAACTCCACCACTAACTCTTCTCCATTCAGACACTGAGTGTCTTACTCTAACCCTCTGCTCCCTTCCTTCTAAGTAAGTTTTTATCCATTCCAAAACATTTCCACCTATTCTAGCCATTGATTGCAGCTTCCTAATAAGTCTCCCATGTGGAACAGTGTCAAACGTTTTCTGGAAGTCTAGGAATATGCAATCTGCCCAGCCCTCTCTTTCCTGTAAGATTTGGCTTACCTCATCATAAAATTCTAATAAGTTTGTTACTGTTGATCTGCCTTCTCTGAAGCCATGTTGCCTCACTGACAAAAAGTTGAAGGATTCCAAGTGAAGAGAGATATGTTTCCTTAGTAGTGCAGTGACAGTTGTGAATGTAGGGCAGGAAAGGGTGGCAGGAAAAGTGAAAGCCAAGAAACATGGAAAGTTGAGATAAGAGTTAGGCACAGAACAGAAGGCCAGTCTGTGCAAGAGAGTGGACAAGGATTTCATTGCAGAATTTCACAGTACTAAGTGGGTGGTGGAGTGGTATTTGAAAGAGGGGCTGCTGGTGTTAGAGAAAAAGGTGGGCTGCAGTGAGAGAGCCTGTGAGGATATAATTTGACCGAGAGGTGTAGAGGTGGATCGATGAAGGTATACTGGTGACATGGTTGACGGAAGTAGAATGTGGAGTGCTACCATTGATGGCGGTGGTCCAGCCAAACAAGAGCAAATTTTGGCCAGTACTGGACTTTCGCGACTTAACAAATATGTTATGTCTCACACTGGAGATGACGCTACTGATGTTTGCAGTGAGACGCTGAGGGAGTGGAGGCAGATGAGTGGGGCCTCTGCTAGAGTTGATCTGAAGCCGGCTTACCTGCAAGTCCACGTTGCAGAGAAGCTGTGGAAGTACCAGATTGTGAATTACAGAGGAAGGACATACTGCCTAATGAGGCTGGGCTTCAGACTAAGTTCAGCGCCAAGAATCATGACCAAGATAATCAAGACAGTACTAAGGAAGAGGAAAGGGTTGGAAACCGCCACAAACTCATATATAGATGATATAATAATACATGAGACCAAGGTTAGTGTACGGAAGTTGTGGAGTAGCTGCGTTTGTATGGACTTGCTACAAAACCACCAGAACCACTGGAAGGGGATACTGTTTTGGGTATGAGATTGGAAAGAGGAAAGAATGGTGAGCTCATTTTCCGTAGGGGTAATGAGATTCCGGAAATGCAGCAAGACTTAAGTAGGAGAGAGCTGTTTTCTATGTGCAGATAATTGGTGAGCCATTAACCTGTGGCAGGTTGGTTACGGGTAGCTTGTAGTTACATAAAGAGAAGAGCAGAGAGCATCAGATGGGAAGACAAGGTCAGGCAGCTAACGATGAAGATGCTGCAAAAGTTTATAAGGAGATTGAGACAAGAGGACCCAGTGAGAGGGAAATGGTATGCCCCAAAGTCAGGTAAGGGTGTTGTGTGGTGCAATGCAAGCAGTATTGCCACAAGAGTAATCTTAGATGGTTCATGCTTGAGGGAGAAAGAGAACTATAGCCAGAGGACTATAACTATCACTATGATATATATTACTTAGTGGTATTAGAAATAGGGTTAGGGTTTTGCTAGTATGGGTAGGATAACAGAAAAGGATAGGAAATATGTAGGAAATGCCTGGAGCTATTTTCAGGTGTCGTCGGATATCTCTCAGATTTGACGGGAGAAGAGAACTCTTCTACTTACTAGAATCAGATTAGAATAAAAATAATGTTTCTCAACAAAACATGTAAGATAGAACTTAACTTAGAAGTAGCATACACTATGTACAATATTACCACTTCATTACACCACTCCCCCCTACAAATTAAGCAGATTCGAAGGCTTGACAACTCTAGCAGAGCGGCGTACCAAAGTAGCCAGTTTGGGTGGAACGTTCACTTCAGCTCCCCCATCAGGTTTATCTACTCTCTCATGAACCATAGGCAAAAGAGCAGACTCATCACTTATAACAGGTGAGAAAGTCTTAATAGGTATAGACGAAGTACTCAGTGTAAATCAATTTAGAATCTGGTTTTGATGACAGCTCACTACATGTCCTCCTGAAAGTTCACATTTGTAAGAGACAAAACCAGTTTATTTCAACACTTGTGCAGGAACCCAAAGATCCTTAGAAACTGTAGAATAATTCTGCACCATAACAGAAGACTTAGGTGTCAACTCTATATTTCTAGCAATATTATTGTCATATTTAGACTTTTTGCTGGTCTTGCTTAGACAACACAATCTGTTGTACTTATTTCCTCGGGTGTATTAGATCCAACATGGTACATAGCTTCCGGCCAAAATCAAGTGCGAGGGCCTCCTTCTGTGTCCGAGAATGATTGGCCTCAGCTTTATTTAGAGTTCGGGATGCAAAAACAACTGGTAATTCAGCACCATCCTTCTTTTGACAAAGAACATCACTCAAACCATACTTAGACCTGTCAGCAGACACTACAATAGGTAAATTAGGGTCAAAATTAATTAGGACAGGCATCTAATAATAGCAATTTAGATGCTTGTAAAGCTTCACTATCTTCCTCACTCCACTTCCATTTAACATCCTTTCTCAAAAGACTATTCAAAGGCTCAAGAGAAGCAGCAGCATTTACCAAGAACTTCCTATAGAAATTTAACCTTCCTAAATAACTGTGTAATTGGGTGAAATCCTTGTGCTCAAGGCCATTACATATAACATCTACTTTCTTAGTAGGTTTCAAACTGGTAGAATCATTTGTATAACCCAAATGCTGTACTTGGTCAATACCAAAGAACACTTAGTAGGATGCAGTATCAGTCCAACTTCCTCTAGTCTTCCTAAAACATTGCAAACACGCTCCTCATGTTCACAAGAGTTATCTCCCATTACTAGTATGCCATCAAGAAAAATAGAAATGCCACGAATACCTCGCAAAAAATTCTCCATAGTTTGTTGGAAAATTCCCGAAGCACTAGCTATACCGAAACACAAACTGCTATACTGAAACAATCCTCAGTGAGTGTAAGTAGTAGTGAGTGAACGTGACTCAGGGCTAAGAAGAATCTGATTGTAGGCACTCTTCATGTCCAATTTCCAAAATATTTTCCCACTCCCTAAAGTAGCAAATAGGTCATCAATGCTAGGCACAGAATATTTGGTAACTTTACACAATTGGTTAACAGTCAAATGATAGTCTCTGCAAATACGTACAGTTTCGTCACCTTTCAGCACAGGTAAAATAGGATCAGCCCAGTTAGAGTAAGCAACTGGCTCGATGATATTTTGTTCCAACAATTTATCCAACGCTGCATCTACATTAGCATGCATAGCATATGGTACATTTTTGGTCTGGTAATGCTTATGTAATACTGCCTCAACCACTTGAAAAAAATTTCTATTCCCTTATAACCTCCTAATTCTTCTCGGAACAAATCAGGAAATTTCCCCACGAAAGACTTCTCAGCAATAGCATGCACAACACTGTCCACTAGACTTAGGCTAATAGTTAGAGCAAGCAATAAATCACGACCTAATAGGTTAGGACCAAAACCCCTCACTATTACAGTAGCTTGATTCCCTAAAACATGACGTTAGAACTTGATTTTTACCTAAACCTCCCCACACACAGGAATTTTGAACCTCCATACTTCTCCAGTTTAGCCTTTGAAGGCAGTATTTTAGGCTTAGCCTTAGGAAAACACTTCAAATATTCCCGTTCACTGAAAAGAGTACGAGCAGCACCTGTGTCCACCTAGAACCGGACATTAGCACAGTCATCCAAGGTGATTATCATAGAGTAGGGATTTCACAAATTAGACGACCTCGCAGTAAAAATATAGTCACTACATCCTTCTGTAGTTGGATCACTAGTAGATATAAATTCAATATAACTTACAGCCTTAGGTTTCACAGCAGATTTAGTAGAATTTTTCTTACCCTTAGAAAAACAGACCTTAGATATGTGCCCAATACACTTACACAAAAAACATTCAGCGTTTTTAAGGGCCAATCATATTTCCAATGATTTTTACTACATCCACTATATGGTTTGTCAGGTTTTGTATCTTTCTCCTTCCCTCCATTAGGCTTCTGCTTCTTCTTATAAAAAGAACTCTTAACCTTAACATTCACAGTATTTACTTCTTTATCATTAGTGCGAGGTTTCTGATCAAACTCCCTGACATCCTTCTCTGCAGCTTCCCTAGTAATAGCAATCTCTACTGCTCGGGCAATAGTGAGATTCTTCTCTGGCAAGAGAGCATGCTAAGTACTTCCTTTCTGAAGACTCATAACAAGCCTATCTCTTAATATCTCCTCTAGTTTGTCCCCATATTTGCATGTCGATGTGAGTGCCTTTAGAGCTGCAACAAAAGAAGTTACACTTTCATCGTCTCCTTGACACCTTTGGTAGAATTTGAAAATATCATAGAGCACTATAACCTGGGTTTTGTAGTGATTGTTGAGAGTGGAGATTAATTCCTCCAAATAAGATTCCTTAGGAGATTTCAGACTCACTAAATCCATAGTTAGACCAAAAAGTTTGGAACCCATAATAGACAAAAAAGCAGGAATTTGTTTATCTTTCTTAATATCATTAACTTCGAAATACAATTAAACCCTATCTATATAGGTTGAAAACTTCTCAGATTCAACATACGGACCTACATTCTCAATGAAAGACATGATGAAATTATAGGTAATAGCCTAATAAACCAATAGGAAATTAGCTAGGTCTAGGCTAAGTTCAAACACATAGTCCAAAAATAATTGGTCTAGGAATAGGCTAGGTCTAGGCTATTCTTAAGCTAGACAAACTTCAGTTAGGCTAAGTAGAACAAAATTAGGTTAGGTAGCAGAAAAAAAAGAAAAAAGGTCAGGTTAAATAACAGTCAAATACATTAGGATAGGCCAGTTGTAATACTCATCGCCAGTTGTGATATAGCTGACAATTGTAATAGGTTAGGTTAGGTATTTCGGTTCCCTGCATTATGGGTTAGATAGGTTGCCTGTATGGGCAACAATCGGAGCATGAACACAGCGGTAGTTGGGTAGGATATGCATGGTAATTATTTAGAACCAGCTAAATAAGTTAGAACTAACTGGTCATTATATACCTGACTTACCGTATTTATTATCACACTATCACTATGGTATATATTACTTAGAGGCATTAGGAATAGGGTTAGGGTAATGTTAATCTATCTATTCTGTCTACCTTGCCTGTTTCCCTCTTTAATTGTGGGGTAGCCGACATAAAAAAAAAATAATAAGGGGATTACTTTGCTCTATGGGCAATGACGAGGGAGCTAGCGACCGTTTAGATGGTGCTGCTGGAGTGCCACAGCCCATCTTCCCGGCTCTTCCACAACCTGTGTCGCTTCATAAATGCCAACTTCCCTACTTCCCCTAACACAGGGCTACCTCTGTAAGATGCAACCCCATGGTAACAGCAGATGCCCATCAGAGCTGCATCACAATTGCTCGCCACTCATTCCTATTCCTACCACGCTCACTTGTTTCCCTCACATCCATCCTCCTATCATTCAGGGCTCTCCTTACTCCATCCATCCATCCGAACCTAGGCCTCCCTCTAGCATTTCTCACATCAACTCTTGCATTCATCACCTTTTTCAGCAGTCTTTCATCATCCATCGTTTCCACATGGCAAACCATCTCAGAACATTCATATCTACTCTGGCTGCAAATTCTCTCATCTCACCCATTCTTGCTCTCACCACTTCATTCCTAGCCCTATCCAACTGAGATACACCAATCATACTCCTCAGGCATTTCATCTCAAACACATTTAGTTTCCGTCTCTCACTTACTTTCATACCCCATATACTCTGATCTATACATCACAGTGGGCACAACCACTTTCTCATACAAAACTTTCTTAACATTCATTTCCAACCCCCTATTCTTCATCACTCCTTTCAACGCACCCAACACTTTACATCATTCATTCACTCTGTGACACACATCTGCTTCCTCTCCACCATTTGCAGCTATAACCGAGCCTAAATACTTAAACTGATCAACTTCCTCAAGTGTCTCTCCATTCAACATAGCATTCAATTCAGCACAATCCTCATTTCTTGTACACCTCATAACCTTACTCTCTCCCACATTCACTCGCAACTTCCTTCTCTCACACACCATTCCAAATTCTGACACTAACTGACACAGCTTCTCCTCTGAATCTGCCACCATCACAGTATCATCTGCAAACAGCAACTGATTCAGCTCCCATTCGTTATCATCCCCATCTTCCATTCTCAAACCTCAACCACGCACCCGCTCATTCACCTCTCTTACGACTCCATCAATTAACAAATTGAACAGCCATGGTGACATCACGCATCCCTGTCTCAGTCCCACACTCTCTGGGAACCACTCACTCACTTCATTCCCTATCCTAACACAAGCTCTACTGCCCTCATACAAACTCTTCACTGCATGCAACAGCTTAACATCAATTCCATATACCCTCAAAACATTCCACGTTGGCTCTCTATCAACTCTAGCAAACGCTTTCTCCAGATCCAAAAATGCAAATTACACATCCTTACCCTTTGCTAAATATTTCTCACATAATTGTCTAACTATAAAAATCTGATCTATGCAACCTCTACCTCTCCTAAACCCACTCTGCACTTCCGTGATCACATTTTCTGTCTTATCCCTAATCCTATTAATCAGTATCCTAGCATACACTTTTCCTACTGCACTCAATAAACTTATACCCCTAAAATTACTGCATTCATACACATCTCCCTTACCTTTGTATAGGAGCACTATACAAGCAGTCACCCATTCCACTGGCACCATTGACAACATAAAGCATATATTAAACACTCTCACTAACCATTCCAATGCAGTCATACCCCCTTCTTTCAACACCTCCGCTCTCACACCATTCATTCCTGCTTTGCTTCATATAATGCCCTTTTCACCTCCTCTCTTGTACTCTCTCTCTCATTTTCATCTCCCATTACTGGCACTTGAACACCCCCCACTGCCACTTTAGCTGCCTCTCTATCTTTCTCAACATTCAGCAAGCACTCAAAATATTCTGACCATCTTTTCCTTGCTTCGTTCCCTCTTAACACCGTCCATTCGAATCTTTCACTGTCTCTTCCATCCTCAATCCACCCTTCCTTACTCTCTTCACTTCTTTCCAAAACTTGTTTTTAGTCTCCTCATATGGCTTACTAAAATCCTGTCCCCACCTAACATTTGATAACCTCTGCTCTTCCTCTACCTTCCACTTGGTTTCCACATTTTTCTCCCTATATCTTTCATTCCTCAAATGCCCTCTTTTCTCTTCCACCTTCATTTTCACCCCTTCATTCCACCACTCGCTGCCCCTCCTCATGCCACCTCCATCAGGAGATGGGAAAGATCAAAAACTTGTTGCAAGAGGCAAGAAGGTTAAATGATGAAAGAAATGAAGAAGAGAAGAAAAATTTTCATTAAAGAGTTCTTCCAGACAAAGGGGAGATAAAGAAGATAATGACAGAAGATCAGGGGATGGGGCCTCATTAAGATTGTTATACACAAATGCTGATGGATTAGCTGGTAAGGCAGTAGAATTAAAAGATAGGATTCACAACAGTAAGGCAGATATAGTAGCAATTACAGAGACTAAGTTGAGTGAGGACATAAACAGTGTCACAGTTTTTCCTAAGGGTTTCAGAATACTAAGGGTTGAAAGATCTGAGAGGACTGGTGGAGGGATAGCACTGCTCATAAGTGAAAGGATTCAAGTTGAAGAAATAAACTTGGCTATAGAAAGTGAGTTCAAGGAATTTCTTGTTGCTCGCATAAATACTGGGTCAGAGAGCATTATAATAACTGTTGTATACAACCCACCAAGGAACCAAAATAGGCTTGAAGTTTATGAGGAAAGTCATATAGGTACTATTGAAGTCATAAACTCAGTTGTTAACATGGCACGGGAAAAAAAATGTAGGATTTTGATTATGGGAGACTTTAATCATAAAGAGATAGATTGGATAAATCTTGACCCACACAGTGGTGAGGACTCATTCGGGGCAAGATTCCTAGATTGCGTACAAGGGAATTTCCTACACCAACATGTAATGGAACCAACAAGGGCCAGGGGTGGGGATGAGCCATCACTACTTGATCTAGTGTTCACAGATAATGTGTTGGATATTGAAAAAATTGAGTATGAACCACCAATTGGAAAGAGTGACCACTGTGTGTTGTTGATGGAGTATATCATTGAAGATATTCTTCCTGAGAGTAGAGACACTGAGGACATGAGGAGGAACTATCGGAAAGGAGATTACATCAAAATGAATGAGCTTTTTGCAGTTATTGACTGGAGAACCTTATTTTACAACAAATCTGTACAAGAAATGTATGACATCTTTTGTGAGAAATATGGGAAGATTGTAGATTGCTGCATACCTGTCACCAAAGTAGGTGTAATTCATGCCAGAGAGAAATGGTTCGATAATGGGTGTAAAAGAGCTAAGGAGTGGAGAGACAAATGCTGGAAAAGGTATAGGAGGAGAAAAAACATAAATGCCTGGCAAACCTACAAAAGAGCAAGAAATGACTACCTAAGTAAAAGGAGAGAGGCAGAGACAGACTATGAGAGGGACATCACCAGGAAGGCTAAAGAAAATCCCAAGCTTTTCCACAGCTTTATCAGAGGAAAACTGAAGGTAAAAGAACAGGGTTTAAGGCTAAGGAGAGCGCATGGAAGCATCACTGAGACGGATGAAGAGATCTGCAAAGAATTGAACAAGGAGTTTCAGTCAGTATTTACAGTAGAAAATACCCCACCCCCTCAGATTGCAGTGATAGAAGCTCAAGGGCCAGTACATCAACCTTACAGCCACAGAGGTATGCAAAGCGCTGATGGATTTAGATGTTCATAAAGCTACAGGTCCTGATGACATATCCCCTCATGTGCTTAAAAAATGCGCAAACACAATATCAGTGGCACTAAGTATCATATTTAAGGAGTCACTGGAGTCGAAGGAGATTCCAAGATGCTGGAAACAAGCAAATGTGATACCTATCTTCAAAAAGGGAAGGAGGGATACGGCTCTGAACTATAGACCAGTTTCCTTGACCAGCATAGTTTGCAAAGTTATGGAGAAACTACTAAGGAAACATATCTCTCTTCACTTGGAATCCTTCAACTTTTTGTCAGTGAGGCAACATGGCTTCAGGGAAGGTAGATCAACAGTAACAAACTTATTAGAATTTTATGATGAGGTAAGCCAAATCTTACAGGAAAGAGAGGGCTGGGCAGATTGCATATTCCTAGACTTCCAGAAAGAGTTTGACACTGTTCCACATGGGAGACTTATTAGGAAGCTGCAATCAATGGCTAGAATAGGTGGAAATGTTTTGGAATGGATAAAAACTTACTTAGAAGGAAGGGAACAGAGGGTCAGAGTAAGACACTCAGTGTCTGAATGGAGAAGAGTTAGTAGTGGAGTTCCACAGGGTTCAGTTTTAGGGCCACTTTTGTTCCTTGTATATGTAAATGACCTACCAGAGTCTGTAAATTCCTTCATGAATATGTTTGCAGATGATGCAAAGATTGTGAAGAAAGTAAATAACGAGAACAATGGTAGAGAACTTCAGGAGAATCTAAATAATCTGCATGAGTGGTCAGAAAAGTGGCTAATGAAATTCAATACTTCAAAATATAAGGTAATGAGAATGGGTACAAGTGCAAGAAGGCCCAAGCTTGACTACTCGGTGGGTGGAGTACAACTTCAAGAGACAGAAAATGAGAGAGATCTAGGAGTAAACATACTGGCAGATTTGTCTCCAGAAATACATATAAATGGCATAATAAGGGCAGCATATGCATTCTTATCAAATGTAAGGGTAGCCTTCAGGCACATGGACAAGGAAATGTTCAGAAATATTTATGTAACCTATGTGAGGCCAAAACTCGAATATGCAGCCCCCTTTTGGAATCCGCACTTGAAAAAGCACATAGCTAAGCTTGAAAAAGTTCAAAGACATGCCACGATACTGTTGCCAGAAATACGCAATCTCAGCTATGATGAGAGGCTGAGGGAATTAGACTTACCATCACTCAAAGCTAGAAGATTGAGGGGGGATATGGTGACAGTCTTTAAATTCCTTCATGGTTATGATAGTGGATAGGGATCAATATTTTGATATGGCTGGCTCTAGAGCTAGAGGTCATAGTTTGAAGCTTCGTAAGAAAACTTCTTTGCAGGATGTAAGGTACTTTTTCAGTGTAAGAGTAGTTGATAATTGGAATTGGCTAAGCGAGGAGGTAGTTAATGCTATCTCAATCCATAGTTTTAAGGACAGGTATGATAAGTATCACTAAGTCTAAAATGGAACCGATCAGGACACGGGAAGATACGAGCTTTGGGCTCTTTCCCGTAAGCACAATTAGGTAATCAATTAGGTAATCACACATCACTTGCATGTCCCACAATACATTCTTTCATCAACCCCCATTCCTCCTCTAACTCCCCAACTTATCTTTCTTTCACCCTGTCATTTGCCACTTTCAACCTGTCCTGATATTCCTGTCTCTTCTCTGGCTTTTTCAACACTTCCACCTTCACCAATTCCCTTCTACTTCCTCCCACTCAATTTCCCCACTCTTTTGCTACTATCACTTTTGCTTCAACCAAAAAATGATCAGACATCCCAGCAGCCACACCCCTAAATGCATGCACATCTTTCAGTCTACCAATCATGCTCTTTGCTACCAACACATAATCCATCAATGCTCTTTCTTTCACTCTTCCATTTGCCACTCTCATCCATGTATACTTATTTATTAACTCCTCCTTGAAAAAACTATTACCTATCACCAACTCTTGCTCCACGCACTTATCTAACAGTCTCTCGACAATCTCATTCCCACCTGGTACCCCATACTTTCCTACAACACCTTCTACCTCTCCATCACCCACTCTGGCATTCAAGTCACCCAACAAAACCACATAGTTCCTTCTACTCAGACTATCCACACACATAGTTAACTCATGCCAGAATTCATCCCGCTCTTCCTCACTTCTCTCACATCCTGGCCCATATGCACTAACAAAAGCCCAACATTCCCTACCTATTCTAGCCCTCACCCACATCAACCTAAATGACACTTCTTTCCATGCTACTACCTGATTTACCATCCATTCACTCAGCAATAATGCCACACCTTCTCTCGCTCTCCCCCTTTCAACCCCAGACACCCTACTTGTCACATCACCAAATGCCACTTCTCCTTTTCCTTTCATCTTCGTCTCACACAATGCCAATACTTCCATCCTCCTCCTACCAAACATATATCCAATATCACATCTTTTGCTCTCTATCGTACTACAACCACACACATTTAGACACTCCAAAACTAGAGTTTGGGGAGAAGTTACTCTCCCTTCTACTCTCCTTCTTCTTTGACATCTCGCAGGAGGTTAATACAAGGGGGGGATTCCCAGTCCCCTTGCCCCTTCCACTTTTAGTCGTCTCTTACGACACACAGGGAATACGTTGGGACTATGATAGGAAATATGTAGGAAATGCCTGGAGCTACTTGCAGATGTCGTCGAATATCTCTCAGAGTTGGTGGGAGAAGAAGATAACTCTTCTACTCACTAGAATCAGATTAAACTAAGAATAATGCTTCTCAACCAAGCATGTAAGGTAGAACTTAGCTTAGAATTCGTATACACTATGTACAATATTACCACTCCATTACAGTTTGTATTTGTCTATGGTTGATTGTGAACCAGGCAGAGTGGCCATTGGAGAGAACTAAGAGCAGAAAATGGAGAGGAAATTGCAGGAGTGTTGACTGGGTTGATTTTAGAAAGGGAGCATGTTGATGGAGTATTGGTAGAAAACTGTACAGCCTTTAGATCACAGGCTTTGAAGGAGATGCTTGACAAATGGAATATCAACCATTACTTTAGAACTGTGTATTGGCCTAGTGGGAATGGGATTGTGGAGCGGCATCACCGAACAATCAAGGCCTTGGCGGAGAGGGCTCAGGTGTCACCGTTGGAAACAGTCGTTTGGTATAATATGTCCCGTAGGTTGGGTCAGGATGAAGGACCTGTGCCACAGACAGCAGTGTTCAAGTATGAGTGGCGGCATCCAAGCATGATACCAAAGACGGATAAAGGGGACGATGAGGCAGGTCCCATCCAGATTGAAGATGAGGTTTGGGTAGAGCCACCAAACTCAAAATGCACGTCGCAATGGGAAAGGGGTACAGTGACCAAGTGAATTCCCGAAATAATGTCTCTGTAGACGAGATACCTCGGGGTTTTCTGGATATTAGGAGAGTGGTGGACTCGTCTATTGAGAACTAAGGACCTGTTGAAGTACGGGAGAATGAAGTTCCACGGCAGTGAAACCGAGAAAGACAACAACTGGTGTGGATGAGAGATTATGTGGAGGGAGCGTCGAGCAGGGAGGAGTGCTGAGAGATGGGTGGCTATCTCTTGGTGGGGGGGAGTTGGTAGCGCTCTTAGTGATCTCAAGATCAAGGGGGCATGTGGTTTAGTTAAGACTATAGTTTTTGTTTATGATTTTGTACAATTTGGATCTATTAACACGGAAAGGGAGTTGGCCACACTGTGAACGGGCTTCTGTTCTAAAAAATTTGGCTGGCTCTTGGGGCGAAGAGGCATTGCCGGTGGAGTTGTTGAGTTGATTGAGATGGCTGACAGAATTGCTTTATTTTCAAGTTGTGGAGGCTTAGTGGGAGTTCCCGGTGTAGGTGTTGATTTTTTGTGCGTGTGACAGTTCAGAGAAGGGGGCAAGGAGAAGTCAATTTTTGAGCAGTTGTGTGTGGGCTTCTGACTTCTGATTCGCACCGGTTGAGTTAAGTTGAGGTATATGATACACTTTGCTTTTTTTTCTATTTCGACCACACTAATCTACCTAACCAAAGCTAAACTGTCAATTTTTACCTGTGACTTCATTATCGGCCACAGAAAAATCATATCAAGTAAGTTAATTAGACATTAAAGCAATAAGAAAGAAAACTTTAAATGGATAAGTAGAGAAATATTTAAAATGACATTTAAAAATGAGACATCTAAAGCTTCTTCTGGTAATACATATACAAATGAATAAACAAAAAACAAAACAAATGAAATTTAAGAATAAGATATATCATGTTTTGTATAAGAGAAGCATAAAGTGAATCCCAAAAATATTGATTCACCCCTTTAAGTGTTAGGTTACGTTAGGTTTGGTTGGGTTAGGTTAAATTAGGGATTAACCAATCCTAGCCTAGCTAAGCTTAGGCTAACAACGAATCCTAACTAGGTTAACCTAACAATTTACGGGTTATTAATGTGCTGGGGTCACTATTCTTTAACGAATCCCATAAAACTTCTTGAAAAAAAGAAGAAGAAGAGAAACCCAAAGCTTCCTCTGAGAGATGAACACGAAGCTCCCTCTTGCGTGTTTACATTTGGTAGATAACTTTTCAAGAGTCACGAGATTGTCAAAGACGAAGTTGTAGGAGGTCGCATACACGCACAGACAAACGAGAACAACATCATGGCAGAGGTAATTTCCATATTATGAATAATCTATGTGATAGTGAGTGTCTTATAATGATTTTGGCGCTGACATCCCTTATGAACCCGAGAATTCAACATGAACAACAATTCCTGAATTGTCCCGTCCAGCTGTATATAAACACCCAATTTTAACCTCTTGAAGATATATAAGACTTCGAATTTGAGTTAGGTTAGCTTAGTGGGGTTAGATTTGCATAGGTCAGATTAGGTTATTTACTTACCCACTGCCGCCCACCAATGTCGGCCCTAACACAATAAGTAGTGATTTTCGATAAAGATAAAAATCAGATTACAGTAATTCGAAACACTGAAACTTACCAAAATAAACAGGGTTAATATATATTTTTTTTTGCACCCCTTCCTTAGCCTACCCAAGAAATCAGTGTTACAACCACTTATGATCTGTAGTGGGTTGCTTTATAGCCGCACAAATTCATCTTTTTATGGTACTTAAGACTTCAAATTTGAGTTAGGTTGGGTTAGTTGGATTGTGTTTGGTTAGGTTTGACTGTGTTATTTAAGCACCCTCTGCCACCCACCAGTGTCGGCCTTACACAAAAAATAGTGGCTTTCGAGAAAAACAATAATCTGATTAATTCTAAACACTTAGAAAATTATCAGAATAAAAGAGTTTAGTTCATAAATAGAAAGGGTGTATAAAATGAATCTTACCAAAAATAATTAGTTTAAAACTAGAAAGGACTTATAAAACGAATTTTGACTCATAGTGATTAAGTGATGTTGAAGTTTGCCATTTTATAAGACACTAATAATCCCTATATGCGGGTGGACTCAGGCTGGGATTGGGGAATTGAGGCTTAATGTCTTGCTTAATGTCCCGCGGTAGGCTCAATCGCGGGTTTGTTACCTCCTGAGTGGAGTGCTCTAACTGCTGTTCTATCCCATTCCCTTCAGTGTGATAAAGTTATGTAATAAGATGTAATTGCTTTGATTTTTCTTACCAAAATTTGTTAGAATACAAGGGCTTACGTTACTGTACATAGTTTGGTTTTGGTATTATTGTATTTTTGCTCTGGCCAGGTTGGGTTGGTGTAGATTGATGGGCTAAATTTTACTTTCCAGCCCCCAATAAATGAAATGAAATTATGATTCACTGAAAAACAATGCCTGAAAATTTTGTGTATATATATATATATATATATATATATATATATATATATATATATATATATATATATATATATATATATATATATATATATATATATATATTATTGATTAGTGGTGACCCCAACCCACGAATTTAATCCATTCCCAAAACCTGTTCGTGGGATGGATTTATTTTTCCCATTGAAAAGCATGTAAATTCAATTAATCCGTTCCTAGTCACAGTAAATATTAATTTTAAAATTTTTCTAGTCAGTATAAACATGAAATATAATACAAGTTATATGTATATCATCTGTAAAAGGAAAATTATATTAATAATAGATAGGAATTCTACTCTACTAAAATAAGACAAGGTAAAGTACTGTATTTACCTCTGTGGATCATTATTGCTGGCATACATGGATTGTGGTGGAAGAGGAGGAAGCTATGAAGTGTGCAGAGGCAGTATACAGAAGGAGACTAATTTGTGTAAATAAAAAGAAAGGTTAGTGAAGTAGTGACTGAAAAGAAGCAGGCATTTGAGGTATGGTTGCGGATGGGTAATGTGGAGGCGTATTAAAGATATAGTGCAATGGAAAGGTTAGTGAAGTGTGTGGTGAGGGAGGCAAAGAGAGAAGCGGATGTAAGGTGGAGTAAATGCTTGTCTGAGAAGTTTGAAAGGCATAAAAATATTTTTTGGATGGAAGAGAAAAGAGTGCAAAAAAGTGAGTCTGGTCGGGAAGGGAGAGTGAAAGGAGCTGATAGGGAATTGCCACTAAACGAAATAATGGTGAGAGAGAGATTGGCTTAGTATTTCAAGGGACTGTTAAATGAGGAAGAAATATGCAAAGATTTTATCTGTAGAATGGAGAATACCAATGTTAGGTGATGAAAACGATAGAGAAACAATGAAAGAGGAGGTGCATTTGATACTGAAAAAATGAAAGCAGGTAAAGCACCATGGATAGATAGATGTCATTTAGCATGCTTGTCATAAGGTGGAGAGGCATTAGCTGAATGGAGTATTAGGTTGTTGAATGTATGTTCCAGGAAAGGGAGGGTCTCAGTTAATTGGAGGAGTGCATGTGTAGTTCCACTTTAGGAAGGGATAGGTGATAAGTATGAGTGTAGTAGTTTAAGAGGAATTAGTGTGTTGAGAAGGAAGAGTGTTAAACGTGAGAATTAGGAAAGGTACTGAAAGTTTGATTGGGTAAGAACAGTGTGGGCTCAGGAGAGGAAGAGAATGTGTGGATCAGATGTTTGTGGTAAGATAGGTGTGTGAAAAGCTCTCAAAGAAAGATAGGGATAACTATTGAACTTTTATTGACTTAGAGAATGCGTTTGACTGGATTGATAGAAAGGCGTTGTAGAGATTGTTGCGACTGTGTGGAATAAGTGGAAGATTGTTGAGTGCGGTCAAGAGATTTTACGAGATCTTGTATGGAGCAGAGACTTGGAATGAAAGAGAGGATGAAAAGAACAAGTTGAGTGTAATGGGGGTGAAGTGTCTGAGAAGTATGATTTTTGCATCTAGAATAGATAGTGTAAGAAATGAGGAGGTCAGGCAAAGTATGGGTTTTGAAAGGAAGCTGTCTGATTGGTTTGATCAGAGAGTATTGAGTTGGTTTGGACACATGGAAAAAATAAGTGATGAACGAATAGCGAAGAGAGTGTGGAGTGCAGAAGTGGTTGGAGTTGCTCCAATAGGAAGACCTAGAATGAGATGGAAATATGTCGTGAAAAGGGCTTTGAATGCGCGTGGAATGTCATCGAAGCAATGAAGAGAGTGTGCAAGAGATAGGAATGACTGGAGGAAGATTGTATATAGATGACATGGGGGAAAGGGATTTCTCGCACCTGCTAGCTCAGTGAACTGTGATTGACGAGTGTGAGGGGAGTTGCCATGTGATGAAGCGGTGGGGGAAAACCAACTGTGGCTGTCGGGCCTCACAGTAGAATATCCTTGCCTGTCTACCTTGTGGGTGACCCAAACAGGGTGGTAGGTGGGGAAATGTGGCAACCCTTTATCCCAAGGAGCTAAGAGAAGTAGTTGAGTTGTTTGTAGATTGTGGTGAATGTGTGTTTCTTGGCTGGACTAACCCCTTAACAAGGGGGAATGGGGCCATGTATATGTATGTATTTGTCCATTTGTTAATGCTTGCGTTTTTATGGTTCCAATTAGCGACGATTAATGGAGACCCTCTTTATTATAAACTGTATTCCTCCATTTATTATTTTACTAATAGCTTGATATTTATTTCAGGAAATGAAAAAGTTCCTGCTTGACCTACTAAACAGGTATGTTTCAAAGAGGGAATAAAATCCAACAATCTTGATGGAAGTATGAATGATAAAGTTGGTGGTAAGCCTACAGTAATGTCAGTGGGAAAATGGGACTGTCTTGGGCTTTACTGTAATTCTTGTGTGCCAGGGTTATTATCAAGGAAAAAACGTATCCTATGACTCAGGATACTGCATATCGTGGAAAATGAATATTAAGACAAATTATCTATTTGCCCCATTTTCTCTAATGACATTACAGACGGATGCAGTATAGCTTGAGTATAACTTAGTAGAAGATATTTCCTTCTGCTCACTTCCGAATATTTGCTTTCTCAATAGAAACTTTAATGAGACAGAGGTAGACATATAAAGACAACAACAAAAATAAAAAGATCTTTTTGGCTATACCTTGCTTATATATATAAACCTAGTTCGCTTTTTACGCGTGTTTATAATCCGCGAAATAGGAATAACGCCCCCAAAAAATAATAGTAAAAAAATACGAATTTCGCGAATAATGCCCATGCAAAAAAATTTTAAATTTTTTTTTTTCATTTTATTAAATAATCGACCGCCTCAGAGGCACTTTTCCGCCATCCTCCTCTTCTACCGCTTAATGCAATCGGATATTATGAAGATAATGCAAAAAAAGCATTAAGAACAAACAGCAAACAAACTTTCGATATAATATCGTTAGGGAAATAACATGTGAGGGTGCATCAGCTGATACGGAAGTGGCAAAACGTTTGTGGATAGTAGTTCATTCTCCCGCATCCTCCTCTTCTTCTACCGCTTAATGCGATCGAATATTATGAAGAGAATTAAAAAAAAAGCATTAAGAACAAAGCAAACAAATTTTCAATATAATATCGTCAGGGAAATAGCGTGTAGAGAATGTATATATTTCATTTAGGTTTCCCATGTACAGTATGATATACATTTTCTTTGTAATGAATTGATGGTTTTTTTTGTCTCAGCTGATTTTGTTTATGTTAACATTACGTGTAGCATGGTCGATATGTAAAGAAGACAGAATAATGTCTAGAATCAAGGAATATTAATAATACTATACAGTAATCTTGAAAATTAGATAAACCCCAAAAAGGATGAATAAATAAATATTTTATGAGTAAGATATTGTGCCTGAATAGCGATAAGCATCAGCTGATATGGAAGTGGCAAAACATTTGCGGATAGAGGTTCATTCTCCCGCATCCTCCTCCTCTTCTACCGCTTAATGCGATCGAATGTTATGAAGAGAATTGAAAAAAGCATTAAGAACAAACAGCAAACAAACTTTTGATATAATATTGTCAGGGAAATAGCGTTTAGAGAATATATCTTTCATTCAAGTTTCCCATGTACAGTATGATATACGTTTTCTTTGTAACGAATTGTATAGTTTTCTTTTTGTCTCAGCTGATTTTGTTTACATTAATATTTCGTGCAGCATGGTCAATATATAGTGAAGATAGAATAATGTTTAGAATCAAGGAATAATAATAATACTATAATCTTAAAAATTAGATAAACCCCAAATAGGGTGAGTAAATAAATATTTTATGAGTAAGATATTGTGCCTGTATAGTGATAAGCATCAGCTGATATGGAAGTTGCAAAATGTTTGCGGATATAGGTTTGTTCTCCCCCATCCTCCTCCTCTTCTACCGCTTAAAGCGATTGAATATTATGAAGAGAATTGAAAAAAGCATTATGAACAAACAGCAAACAAACTTGCGATATAATATCGTCAGGGAAATAGCGTGCGAGGGTGCATCAGCTGATACAGAAGTGTGACAAAACGTTTGCATCCTCGTCCTCACCGCCACCATCAGTGTTGCCAGAATAGATGAATGAGAGAAATGATAAATATAAAAAATATACATATAAGCTGGTAAGTTATTTCAAGTATCTTAAAGATGAAGTATATTTTTATTTAAATTACAGTACTACCATTTTGTAATTAATATATATCTTAATATGTACCATACGTTTGAAAATGAAAACATCCACTTTATCTGGCAACACTGGCCACTATGAACGTCCCAGTGTAAGCCTGTTGCCAACGGCATAATAGAGTGCATTAATTTGTTTAGTGTACAGTAAATCTGTATATCTTTATACTGTACACTATTTGCATGTTAATATAAATAACTACAGTCTTTCTGCTTTGTTATGTACTTATAACATATGTTTTACTTATCTTATATCTTTGGTATAGTGTGTTTGGCCTCCATGCACGTCCCAGTGTAAGCCTGTTGCCAACTGCATAATAGAGTGCATTAATCTGTATATCTTTCATACTGTTCACTATTTGTATGTTAATATAAATAACTACATGTTTTTTGCTTTGTTATGTATATATAAAATATGTTTTACTTATCTCATATCTTTGGTATAGTGTGTCTGTGGACGGTTGTGGAATGAGCTATGCCCTTTATCATTGTTTCCTATGGAAAATGACTCGTTTTTTCACGCGATTTTCCATTTACCCGTCACTTCTGAGAACCTATTTCCGTGTTATTCTAAGAACTATATATATATATATATATATATATATATATATATATATATATATATATATATATATATATATATATATATATATATATATATATATATATATATATATATATATATATATATATATATATATATATATATTGTTGAAAAAAGGAAATTTAGTGAACACGGTGCAGGAGTAATGAAAGATTAGTATAATGAATACATTAGTAATGTTGGCAGTAATAAAACAATATGTATTAGTAAACAAATAATATGCGTGAATGAGTAATATAAGTTTTTGTAGGAAAGTGGGACTAATATTATAAGATTCCAGTAAAGAAAGCTCGTTGAAATTCTAAAAAATGAATGCCTAATATTAGCCAGCAAACATTCAAGGCAGATGTAAGGAACACTGAAATTGATGCAAGTCTGAATTGATGCAGCAGCATTAACTTACTTAAGTACTAAAAAAAGTGCTTTATGCTACTAATGGGGCCCAAAAGCAGCATTATTGATGTGGAAAATTATCCTCACGTTATAAATGGGTAAGGGTTATGGAGGGAGAATGAATAACAAGAGGAATATTAGGTAGATATATTGAAGTATGACATGAGTAGATATATTGAATATTCGCTTTGGATGGAGAAAACATTTATTAAGGTCCTTTAACCCTGAACATATGATCAAGGTTAGCATGATGGATAAGACTTTTTTACTAATAATTAATGCAATTGTGATAAAGATACCAAACAGCAGAATAATTGAAGGTTATGGAGGCTTTGAAGTGAGAAAAGGATGCACAGATCAGATTTTTTCCGCAGTCATAACTGAAAAGTATTTTACGGAATATGAAACATACTTTGCTACTTTCGCGGATGTGAAGATGTTAGATAGAGTGAATTGGAATGAATAAAGATGTCGCATAAGAAAATAGTTTCTGAGTTAAAAGTATTAATTTATAGGAATATTGGCACATGCATAATTAGTGAATTACTGATAGACTGAACATTTAATTAACTGCTGTGTGGTCTCCCATTAAAGGAAGAGAAGAGTCAAAATATTATGGTCTGGGATGATTGTAACTCTGCTTGAGGTGATGGTGATTGCATGTTGAATTGGATACAGTACTGTGCCAATTTGAGAGAATGGAAAGTAGCATTTTATGAATGAGATTTATGTCTACACAAGCAAAAATATTTCAATAATGTTAGAACAGTGTTATATATTTGAAAATTTTCTGTTGTTTTAGGTAACAGGTTTAGGAAGGAGAATGTACTACATTGTATTGCAAAGTAAATATTGATGTATAGAATCTGAAAATATTAAATTCAACTTAATCTATGTAAAAGCTGCATTGGAAAGATAAATTGGCGATATTGCTCTGTAAGGTAGAAATTCTATGAAATTATTAAGAACAAAAACAATAGTTGGAATGTAAGTCTTAGATAAATGAAAATTATCATGCTCCCAAGGGCTTTAAAATTTAAGCCCTTGTAATGACAACAAACTTCATTCTGATAAATAGTATAACATTTCCTTGGTCGTGTAAAGTTTGGTCTAATTAGCCCCTGCCCTGATGCATGATGAAATGGAATATTCTTTGTATGATTTTAGCAGTAATGTGTAATGGATAGCCATACAGTCATCAGATATGGCTGCTGCCCTGTCAGTAACCAAACAGAAAGTAATATGTAGTGATATCTGTTGTCTGACTGTTCCTGCCAGTTTCATTTGTATGATACATTATATGCTTTAGGCTGGATGTTCATCAAGAAGCTCTGAGCATAACTTATTAGTCTGAGAGGGTAGAGATAATATATACTATAACCTATCAGGAGCATTCATCATTGTCATATATTTTATTTATTGCTAGTATTTAAATGTTTATACAGGGGGCTGCAATAGCTTAGTGGTGGAGCGTGTGAATCAGGAAGAGACAAGCCTGACTAACGCAGGCTTAGTCCTGCCATGGAGATTCAGGAGAGGCATCCACCCTTAATACCACAGCTCCAACATTTCTGTGTTTAACCCCATTCGAATGGGGACTAAGTATGATACATAAAGTGGTACATACTTTAAATATTTATACATATTATATTCAATTACATTGCATTTATTTGTTACCTTTGCAGTTTTTCATATACATTTCAGCACAGATGACCTCTTGGGTATTGTCATAACAGATCGAGATGGAGTCCCGTTGTTGAAAGGTACGTAACTGTGTTAATCCTTATGAAAATCATTCTCTCTCATTGTGAATCCCCTGACTGCATAGCACTTATGCTAAACTTACATAAAAAAATGTACCAAATATATTTCTTGTTTTCTATCATATCTTATTAGTACATGTGATTATAGTTACTACTGAAATCCTAGTTTAATTGTTTTTTTGTGGGTGGCTATTTTCTTTAATAATTAAGTAATACACTGTACATGACTTGGTCAGAGAGCAGTGAAAAAATCTTTTATTTTTACCTCTAATTTTTTTTCTCTTCTACTTGTGAAGGTATTATATTATTTATGCTACTTCGTATATTATACTTATACTATACTCTGTAATTTAAAATATTTTCATTTTCCTTTGCAATTTGTAACAAGATTTTATGTCAGCGTACTCATCAGTCGCTCATTTATTGTATGTCATTTATTTTTCTCTGAAAATTTGAAAATATTGGTTTTCTGCTTTGCTGGTATTTGGGGAGAATGGAATTAGGCATTTATAAGGAGAATAAAACTAAGCCCTATTTCTGTTACATTTCACCCATTATTTGTATATATAACTAATTTAGAGTACCGTTAGTGTGTATATCAATAACTTATCATAGGTTTTATCAGTATAGTTTGCTGCTGGCATAGATATTCCATTTAATAATCTAGCCTTAATCCCCCTCATAAGGGAGGTGCCTGAGTCAAAAGCAAAACGCTTGGGTTTTTAGGGGAAGGGAAACACAAAAGGGGGGATTCCCAATATCCTAGCTCTTCCCCATTAAGCTAACTTATATGATATAAAGGGGAACATGGATGAGGTGTTCGTAATATTGATGTATTTGTATTTAGCTAATGTAGATTGGCTATCATTGTGATAAGGTTAGGTATATAATACTCAGTATGTTTCTTTCTGAGCTTACTAATTACTTCCATTTTCTTCCTGATATTTTGGCACACAGATTTCAGTAATGAAATCAAATTATATAGAATTTCTTAATTTTGAATTTTAATACAGTGTACCTGCAATTTTTTTTCCCACTTATACTCAATTGAGAGTTCATTTATGTCACAAAGTTTCTTAAGCAAATAAAGAACTAATCAATCACTATTTTCACAGATAACTGATATATTTTAATTTTTCATAACCTTTGTGTTTTTTAGTCTCAACAGAAGATGCTCCAGAACTAGGCATGCGTCCTGCTTTTTTATCAACGTTTAGTATGGCTACTGATCAAGCTGGTAAACTAGGCATGGGCAAAAACAAGAAAATGGTGTGCATATATGGCAACTATCAGGTAATATATACAGTAATTATCCATGGGGCTGGGAAGAGATATTTTCCCTTGACCCTACATGCCATTACAGCCAACTAAAAGGAGTAAGGTAGAAAAAGGTTTGATGTTCCATTCTTTCCTGGATTTTTTTTTTTTTATTTGCTTTCCACAAAACAGCTAATAAAAGGTGAGAATAATTAGGGTATGATGAAGCCCTGCTGCCTCCCTTCTTTCGTTCAGCTGCAGCTATTTACTGGCTTCAGTAGGATATGGTACAGATCTTTTCATCTTGACAGATGGTTAATGTAGCAAACTCTGCTGCTTGCCTGAGCTTCAGATAAGCCTAACCCATATTGAAATACCCCTTCTCGACACCTCTAATTAGCTCTAAAGGAAAGTCAGAGCCAGTATGTTTGGAAATTAAGCAGCAGTGCAGACACCAGAGGGTGGTTTGGTACATTCCTCTCAATTAACTGTCTTTAGGTCACTTCCTCCGGATTTTCTCTCAGGGTTTGCTCCCCAAGCCATTCGCACTCCTATGTGCACCTGAAGTGCAACAAACAGATGCAGGTAGTACCATCAACTGTCATGTGATAGCAGATATTTGCCTGATCTGGGATATGGTGACATGAAAAATAGATTACAGTAAAATACAGTAATAGTATAGCATATGCTGTAGTTGTGAACTTAAACTAGGCATTTGAATTTATATAGGTACTGCTGTAAAAGATACTGCCATTAGCTTCAGTGGTTTGTAGGTTTAATTGATAAGAATGGTAGTTGCAATGATACCATTAAATCATTGAGTTGTATAGCTGATAAATATCTTGTTGCAAAGATTCCTATATCTATATCCCTTTGTCATGATTGAATATGGGACTGTGGGTAGCGCAATTGCTAGAGCACTCGACTCTGATAGTGACAAACCTGTGATTGAGCCCACTACCGAGTGTTGGGAAGTGACATATAAGAATGGCAGAAAAAAATTATGATTAAATAAGCTTTGGTAGTCATTTTTGTTGGTATCTTGAATAGTTTTATTGTTGTTATAGTGATTATTGTAATAGAAATATTTTACGAATTGTATTTCTTATTCCTCACAGTAAAAGCCAAAGATTTCTCATTCCTAATCTCTGCAATATGTAGGATACGAATAAATGGGATAGGTAAACGAGAAAGGCATGGCAGTCCATCCTCCCTCCAGAATTTTTTCCTTTTCTTGAAAACATATGACAGAATGGGAGAGGTGAATATGGTGTGCTCAGGTTATCCAATTTATTTTTATCTGCTACGTTTGTGTCTATCATACCCACTTCACTGAATTGCAACATAGCAGTTGAAGGTCTTGTAAAGAAGAGTAGCCCCACGGTGTTCAGGTGTTATTCATAAACTAGGCAAGTCTGCTAACCTAACCTAGCTTATCTAATTTAACCCAATCTAACAACCTATGGTTTTAATTAACTCTAGGCTATATGGTGTTCTGGGGTTATACATCATTGCAAGATCCGATTTGAAAGTATTATGAAGTTAAAATTGAATGAAAGTTTGGTTTGAATAAAACTACTTCCTATGAAATTTTTTCTTTTTCTTTATGATAGGTGGTACATTTTAACAAGCTCCCTCTCGTCGTCACCGTCATTGGAACCAGCACGGCAAATACTGGCTTACTCATGGAATTAGAAGACCAATTTTCAAATATAGTCACGCAACTCTCACCAGTTGTCGATATTTAGTATTCAGTAACATAATTCTCTTTTGAATACACCGTTGATAATCTTACAATGTTTTGTAAAAATGTTTCTGTACTGTACTTCTCTTGTTTTGATTAATATTTTTAAGCATGTTAATCCTGAATTTAAGATGAAGTAAACTGTTGCCGTAGAATGCGAGTTGGGAAATGACAAGCCTGACTAATAAAGGTTTGATCTGGACACAGGGTATTAAAAATGGCATTCAGCCTTAGTCTCCAAGCTCCAACTTGTCTGTGTACACTCCCTCTCAGATGGGGACTGATTGTGCCTCGTAAAACGATAAAAAGAAATTCCTAATTTTGGGAAGAAGTTAGATAATACCTTAGTATGCCCTATGATTCATAGATAATGAATTGCTTTGGAAGAGGAAATACCCTGTATACCAATATTCCTTGCCAAAATATAACCATAAGAAGAGATTTAGATTAGCAGAGTTCTGCGAAGACAAACTGCTTTGGGTTCTGGTTTTGTGATTATGGTTAACATACTGTCGAAGCCAGGAAATATTTCATGCAAGAAAATATTCTAATATTAAAATATTTTACATTGTAAATACTATAATAACTTACAGGGTAACTAGTTCTTGCATTTTAAATGATGCAAGTATCCTGCAGTTGATATAGTTTTCTGCTTTATGCATCACTATTAATCCCCTTTCAAATGGGGATGGACATAGATAGTGTAGCTTAGAAGTTATCAGATCACATGAAAACCTGAATGTGTTGGTATAAGTCCTGTTTGATTTTACATATTAAGTTATAGATTTTGCCTCTTCTTGTTTGATCATGTAATATTTAAATTTCTTGTGTATTATTCGTCTAAGTTATAGTTAAATAGGTTTTAATTTAGATATGCGAGAAAACTTTTATTTTGTCGTTTATACGTAAATATTTCCTTATGAAATAAAAAGCCCAAAATAGAATATGTTTGGTTTTTCATCAAATGTTGTTTTTAGAGAGTGACTTAAAAGTTTGAATGTATTCTTAAAGAGCAACTTACAAGTTTGATATTGCTCATAGAGAGTGACCTAGAAATTTAAAATTTATTTCAGAGGGTGACTTAGAAACTTGGAATTGCTTCTAGAGAGTAAATCAGATTTTTGAAATTGTTTCTAGAGTCATATAGAAATTTGAAATTGCTTCTAGAGAGTGACTTAGGAATTTGAAATTGCTTTTAGAGAGTGACTTAGAAAATTAAAATTGCTTCCAAATAGTGACTTAAAAAATGAAATTACTTCTAAAGAATGATTTGAAATATTTGAAAGCTTTCCCGAAGCGCCTTCTCAAGACTTGTCAATTTGAGTAAGATGAATGTGTTGTCCACCACTCAGACTTGACTTACCTAATGACAGTCTTTCTATGGTTTGGTACTGCATGAGTAAATGAGATGTGATGTATTTGTTTATCATTATTATGTGGAATTAGACACCCAAAATAAGTGAAATTTTTATTCATGCTAGTACCTGGCCATAACAATACCTCAGATATTAAGACTAGGCCTGGACATGAAGGGTATCTTGGAGCCTTGTTACCTCAAATTTTAAAATGTATACATTCCCTTCATTCTTAGGCTGGATATTGTGTTGTTGATGTTTTGCCTATTTAATGTATCATTATTAATCCCTATTATGAGGGTAAACATGAGCAGATTAGATTTGTGATATAAGGGTGGATGTCCTATCTAATTCCCTGCGGTGGGCTTCTGGATTCGAGTGCTCTAATCACTGCACTACTTTAGTTCCATATTCAGGATATAGTGTGATGTTTGAAATAGTTAAAATTAAGATTTTTTATTCAATCCTTATCCAAGAAATTTAGTTTTATCCTGGAAGTAGAGAAGCAGGATCCTCAGCCATAATATTAGGGAAAATAGACATACAGTATTCTTAATGGGAGATTATATACTAAGCATTTGATATTGTTCTGTTAAATTTATAAAGTATTGAAAGTGGCTGCGTAGTTGCTTCTTACTTGCTTATATTGACTCATTGTATTAATATCTAGTATATTTTTAGCATAAATAGCTAAGCTAAATCTTTATTATATGTTTTAATATTAAAAGAGAAAAATAAGTTCTCTGTTAATATTCCATATATATCGAAGTATGTACAGACACTCCCCAAGTTACGAACGAGTTAGGTTCCAGAAGTCTGTTTGTAAGGACAAGCGTTCGTAAGTTTGTTTAGGTAAAAAAGGTACTGGGCAGTACATACATATGCAGTAATGTACAGTACTTTGGCTAAAGACACTTTACTACAGTAAACAAAGTACATAGTATTAACGACTTAATACAGTAATAATAATGTAATAATACAGTACAGTATATTAATACTCACTATAATACATGTGTAGTTTATGTTCGTATCTGTGAATGTTCATAACTTGGTTGTTTGTAAGTAGGGGAGCTTCTGTACGCTTATTTGTACTAATTTTTTTCTTATAATATTACAAGCTTATATGTTTTCATTTGTATCTCAGGATTAATTTTGAGGTATGCAATGTACATAGCTTTTCATTAGGAGAATCATATATTTAAACAATATGAAATTGTGCTAAAGGATTATTCCTCGATAAACATTAAACCAAAATCTTATTACAGGTATTTCTAAGTCATTTTTTTTTTCAGTAATAAACATAAAAGATCTGAATTTATTTTAAAATGCATTATTGTCTCAACTCCAGGAGGCTTGGAATTTATTCATAGTTATATACAATACAATACTTAATATTGTATTCAAAAATATAAGTGCGTGACATGGATGGTCTGGATAAAAAATGTGTATATTAGCTGGACAACATAATTACGATAGTTTGGTGACATGAGGAAAGAGGCGAGACTAAGATGACTTAGGCATGTGCTAAGGAGGGATGAGGAAAATGTTGGGAGAAGGATGCTGAGTATGGAGCTGCCAGGCAGGAGGGGGAGAGAGATAAATGAGACTGCATTATCCCCTAGTACTGTAATTAAGTTAGTTTCTTCACTTTTAGTAAACAATAACTTTCAAAAAATTATATATTCTGTACTGCAACATTTTGTTTAGTCCGAATAATGGAAGATGATAATATGTCAACTGGAGCTTAGATTTTAAAATGTAACCCAGCTACATGCTGTAAAGAGGTAGGTCTCCTGTTTTCCCCCTAATGTAGCACCGTTTTATAGATAGCATAGATTGTGTATTGCTGTTAGACCCATTTGAATGGGGTTGTAGTCAGATGTGTTGTAGCTGGAGGATTAAGAGTGGATGCCTCTCCTAACGACTTGTGTTGGGATCTAACCCGCGTTGGTTCTCTTTATCAATATATGCTAGATCTATAACTCTTCTATTTGCTTTGATACTCAACAGGTTTTATTTATCTACTCTGGTAAGTGTAGGAGTGCAATCATATGATTTTTGCCGAATTTATGTCACTATTAATCCTCATTATTGGGTAGACACTGGCATCTTGGAGCTGGTGAAATAAGGCTGGATGCCTTCCCTAATGCCGCATGATGGACTCGATTGCAGGTCCATCACCTCCCGAGTCAAGTCCTCTAAACCCTTCACTAGTGTCGTCCCCATTCGTGCAATTATATTTAGTACAATATTTTTTGGAATAGTTCAGTATATGATGCATTTATTTTTTTTATAAATGCAAATAAATTTTTAAGTGCGGTACTATATTTCTTTTGGAGATATTATGCATCTCCTTCCATAGTGAAAAGTCCAGTCACAAGATTTTTCATTGCTAAGAGGGATCACCAAACTGGTTTTCCTTTACATATTTGCATAATTATTTTTTTTCACTTTGCATGTTTTCCTACATTTGCACATTTATTTGTCATTTAACTTTTTTAACATTTCATGAAGGTTATGTTAGTTAATTTTATCAGGAATTTTTAGCTCTGCCATTCATCATACTATTTCTAACTTTGTCTTCTATGATCAGCTGTTTCCCTTTTGAAGTATTACATGCTGATTGTCATTTGTAAATTTTTATGGAAATGAATTATTCCCTGTTTTTTCAGCCAGCAGAGATCCATGGTAGTTCACTGGTAGAACATGTGACTTGGGAAGCATTAACTTGCGTTCAACTCTGCAAAAGGACATTAGGAAAGGCATCCAGCCTTAATCCCCCAGCTCCAACATGTCTGGTATAGGAGGGGCATCCAGCCTTAATCCCCTAGCTCTTAACATTTGTATGTCCATCCCCATTCGAGTGGTTACTACATAATGCAAGTAAAGTGCTGCTTTTTTTTAGCCAGTGGTTTCCTCGCCTAACATGCCAGTCATGGGTAAACAGCATATTCTGCATAGTTAATTTTATCAGGAATTTTTAGTTCTGCCATTCATCATACTATTTCTAACTTTGTCTGCTATGATCAGCTGTTTCCCTTTTGAAGTATTACATGCTGATTGTCATTTGTAAATTTTTATGGAAATGAATTATTCCCTGTTTTTTCAGTCAGCAGAGATCCATGGTAGTTCACTGGTAGAACATGTGACTTGGGAAGCATTAACTTGCGTTCAACTCTGCAAAAGGACATTAGGAAAGGCATCCAGCCTTAATCCCCCAGCTCCAACATGTCTGTTATAGGAGGGGCATCCAGCCTTAATCCCCTAGCTTTAACATTTGTATGTCCATCCCCATTCGAGTGGTTACTACATAATGCAAGTAAAGTGCTGCTTTTTTTTAGCCAGTGGTTACCTCGCCTAACCTGCCAGTCATGGTTAAACAGCATATTCTGCATGGTTTGTCTCCACAAGCTACCAGAAGCTTACTCTCACTGGAGACTATTCATTTAATGAGGTTGGAAAAGTGTCGGTTACAGAACCGAGTCCAAAAATATGAAAGTTTTATGATTCACTATTATTAGGATTTCTATTTACATATGATTGTCATTAATATAGCAATCTGATTTTGTAAACTGTTGGAATAATTATCACTGTTTAAGTATATAAGGTGAAAAAATGTATATCAATTCAGATTGGGGAGAAATCCCTAGACCTGGGAACCAAAGAAGAGGAGAAATGCTGTTTCAGATAACTTAATTGCAATTCTGGATGTTAGTTGTGGAGTCGAAATAGGGCCGCAGTAGCTCAGTGGTAGAGTGCAAAGTGACTAAAGCAGGATTCCACTATGGGGCATTAGGGAGGGCATTCAGCCTTAATCCCCTAGCTCAAACATGTCTTTGTCCAGTTTCGACCCTGGTCCAGGGTTGGAATAGCTTTCACTGTCTCACGTCGATAATGATTATATTAAGCAATTAACTGGGGAGTCAGTGACTTCCTATTAGTCTGCTTGACTATTTATTCATTTTCAGGGATCACTGGCACCATATGACTGGAGAGGGGCTTGGGCCCTGGCTATGTGGTAGGTATATAGCCGGGTATTGCGTTATTACTGTACCTTGCCTCTGCCCTTCATAAGGGAACTTTGACCTTTGATTGTGGCGCATAAAATAATACACAGTGCTAGTCGAAACGTAGGTTTTTCAGTGAACTATTATGGTTATTAGTGTGTTCTCTAAGAATTCCGTTTTATAAATAGTAATATCATTATATAGAAAATAAGGAAAATGATGGCATTGATAAACAAATAAAAAAAACTATTTTAATGACTTTCTCGTGTCTTCATCCGTAAGCACCCCACCAAGACAGCAACGTGGCTTGCGTTATCTCAGGAGGAGTCCGCCAAGGAGCTTTCTATCTTTAGAATATATCGAGAGGAACTTAATGATGCTATAATGATAAGATTATGCATGACTCGCAATGGTAATAGTATGTCTTCTCAGTTTGTAGACCTGGAGTGAAAGAGAGAGAGAAAATGTTCACGTGAAGAGGTATTCTCTTTTACCATAAAATACTCAACACTTTACATTTATATTGCACTCGTAATCTGCATATTTTTATAACGCTGTTCTGAGTATTTTATATGAATTGTGATTTTCAGTCAAAATTGGTTATATTTCTTAATAAGTACTCTCTCTCTCTCTCTCTCTCTCTCTCTCTCTCGTTTTTTGTGTGCATATATATATATATATATATATATATATATATATATATATATATATATATATATATATATATATATATATATATATATATATATATATATATATATATATATATATATATATATATATATATATATATATATATATATATATATATATATATATATATATATATATATATATATATATATATATATATATATGGGGTAAAGGTTGCCAGGTTTCAGTTCCGATATCCATCTGAGATGCTCCAGAGAACGTCAGCCAGGTCAAGCCCCAACCTCCCCACTGTGATGCCAAGCCACAGCAGTAACCTCCCAGTAAACAACTTAAACTCTCGGTCTTGGACGGGAACCGATCTGCTCACCTCATGAATATGAATACAGCGCATTACCACTGTAATAGCCAGAGGCTCTCTCTCTCTCTCTCTCTCTCTCTCTCTCTCTCTCTCTCTCTCTCTCTCTCTCTTTCTCTCTCTCTGTATATATATATATATATATATATATATATATATATATATATATATATATATATATATATATATATATATATATATATATATATATATATATATATATATATATATATATATATATATATATTTAATTCTGTTTCACGAGATGCATATGAATTTTGTAAATTTGGATAGTTATGGCTACATAAGGAAATTAAAAGAAATTTTGAGATCCTTTCTACTTTCGAGTATATTTTTATCTACTACTCGTGTTCAGAAGTATCTAAAGGTGAGAAGTAGATAAATATACTCGAAAGTACAAAGAATTTCACAACTTATTTCAGTTTCCATATGTAGCCATAACCATCCATCCATCCATACATAAATACATATATACTTTAAGACAAGTATGATAAGTAATTACTAGGTACAAAATGGAACCGATCAGGAGACGGGAAGATACGAGCTTTGGGCTTTTCCCGTAAGCATAAATAGGTAATAACAGGTAATTACATACACACGCACACACATACATAAAAAGTTCAAAGACATACCACGAAACTGGTGCCAGAAATACGCAATCTCAGTTATGATGAGAGGCTGAGGGAATTAGACTTACCATCACTCGAAGTTAGAAGATTGAGGGGGGATATGGTGACAGTCTTTGAATTCCATCACGGTTATGATAGAGTGGATAGGGATCGATATTTTGATATGGCTGGCTCTAGAACTAGAGTTCATAGTTTGAAGCTTCGTAAGAAAAGTTCTTTGCAGGATGTAAGGAAATACTTTTTCAGTGTAGGAGAGTAGTTGATAACTGGAATTGGCTAAGCGAGGAGGTAGTTAATGCTATCTCAATCCATAGTTTTAAGGGCAGGTATGATAAGTATCACTAAGTAGAAAATGGAACCGATCAGAAGGCGGGAAGATACGAGCTTTGGGCTCTTTCCCGTAAACACAATTAGGCAATTACACACACACACAAGAGACTAAGTTGAGTGAGGACATAAACAGTGTCACAGTTTTTCCTAAGGGCTTCAGAATACTAAGGGTTGAAAGATCTGAGAGGAGTGGTGGAGGGATAGCACTGCTCATAAGTGAAAGGATTCAAGTCGAAGAAATAAACTTGGCTATAGAAAGTGAGTTCAAGGAATTTCTTGTTGCTCGCATAAATACTGGGTCAGAGAGCATTATAATAACTGTTGTATACAACCCACCAAGGAACCAAAATAGGCTTGAAGTTTATGAGGAAAGTCATATAGGTACTATTGAAGTCATAAACTCAGTTGTTAACATGGCACGGGAAAAAAAAATGTAGGATTTTGATTATGGGAGACTTTAATCATAAAGAGATAGATTGGATAAATCTTGACCCACACAGTGGTGAGTACTCATTCGGGGCAAGATTCCTAGATTGCGTACAAGGGAATTTCCTACACCAACATGTAATGGAACCAACAAGGGCCAGGGGTGGGGATGAGCCATCACTACTTGATCTAGTGTTCACAGATAATGTGTTGGATATTGAAAAAATTGAGTATGAACCACCAATTGGAAAGAGTGACCACTGTGTGTTGTTGATGGAGTATATCATTGAAGATATTCTTCCTGAGAGTAGAGGCACTGAGGACATGTGGAGGAACTATCCGAAAGTAGATTACATCAAAATGAATGAGCTTTTTGCAGTTATTGACTGGAGAACCTTATTTTACAACAAATCTGTACAAGAAATGTATGACATCTTTTGTGAGAAATATGGGAAGATAGTAGATTACTGCATACCTGTCACCAAAGTAGGTGTAATTCATGCCAGAGAGAAATGGTTCGATAATGAGTGTAAAAGAGCTAAGGAGTGGAGAGACAATTGCTGGAAAAGGTATAGGAGGAGAAAAAACATAAATGCCTGGCAAACCTACAAAAGAGCAAGAAATGACTACCTAAGTAAAAGGAGAGAGGCAGAGAGAGACTATGATAGGGACATCACCAGGAAGGCTAAAGAATATCCCAAGCTTTCCCACAGCTTTATCAGAGGAAAACTGAAGGTAAAAGAACGGGTTTTAAGGCTAAAGAGAGCGGATGGAAGCATCACTGAGACGGATGAAGAGATCTGCAAAGAATTGAACAAGGAGTTTCAGTCAGTATTTACAGTAGAAAATACCCCACCCCCTCAGATTGCAGTGATAGAAGCTCAAGGGCCGGTATTAGAGAACATCAACCTTACAGCCACAGAGGTATGCAAAGCGCTGATGGATTTAGATGTTCATAAAGCTACAGGTCCTGATGACATATCCCGTCATGTGCTTAAAAAATGCGCAAACACAATATCAGTGGCACTAAGTATCATATTTAAGGAGTCACTGGAGTCGGGGGAGATTCCAAGATGCTGGAAACAAGCAAATGTGATACCTATCTTCAAAAAGGGAAGGAGGGATACGGCTCTGAACTATAGACCAGTTTCCTTGACCAGCATAGTTTGCAAAGTTATGGAGAAACTACTAAGGAAACATATCTCTCTTCACTTGGAATCCTTCAACTTTTTGTCAGTGAGGCAACATGGCTCCAGAGAAGGTAGATCAACAGTAACAAACCTATTAGAATTTTATGATGAGGTAAGCCAAATCTTACAGGAAAGAGAGAGCTGGGCAGATTGCATATTCCTAGACTTCCAGAAAGCGTTTGACACTGTTCCACGTGGGAGACTTATTAGGAAGCTGCAATCAATGGCTAGAATAGGTGGAAATGTTTTGGAATGGATAAAAACTTACTTAGAAGGAAGGGAACAGAGGGTTAGAGTAAGACACTCAGTGTCTGAATGGAGAAGAGTTAGTAGTGGAGTTCCACAGGGTTCAGTTTTAGGGCCACTTTTGTTCCTTGTATATGTAAATGACCTACCAGAGTCTGTAAATTCATTCATGAATATGTTTGCAGATGATGCAAAGATTGTGAAGAAAGTAAAAAACGAGAACAATGGTAGAGAACTTCAGGAGGATCTAAATAATCTGCATGAGTGGTCAGAAAAATGGCTAATGAAATTCAATACTTCAAAATGTAAGGTAATGAGAATGGGTACGAGTGCAAGAAGGCCCAAGCTTGACTACTCGGTGGCTGGAGTACAACTTCAAGAGACAGAAAATGAGAGAGATCTAGGAGTAAACATACTGGCAGATTTGTCTCCAGAAATACATATAAATGGCATAGTAAGGGCAGCATATGCATTCTTATCAAATGTAAGGGTAGCCTTCAGGCACATGGACAAGGAAATGTTCAGAAATATTTATGTAACCTATGTGAGGCCAAAACTCGAATATGCAGCCCCCTTTTGGAATCCGCACTTGAAAAAGCACATAGCTAAGCTTGAAAAAGTTCAAAGACATGCCACGAAACTGGTGCCAGAAATACGCAATCTCAGTTATGATGAGAGGCTGAGGGAATTAGACTTACCATCACTCGAAGCTAGAAGAGTGAGGGGGGATATGGTGACAGTCTTTAAATTCCTTCATGGTTATGATAGAGTGGATAGGGATCGATATTTTGATATGGCTGGCTCTAGAACTAGAGGTCATAGTTTGAAGCTTCGTAAGAAAACTTGTTTGCAGGATGTAAGGAAATACTTTTTCAGTGTAAGAGTAGTTGATAATTGGAATTGGCTAAGCGAGGAGGTAGTTAATGCTATCTCAATCCATAGTTTTAAGGACAGGTATGATAAGTATCACTAAGTATAAAATGGAACCGATGAGGAGACGGGAAGATACGAGCTTTGGGCTCTTTCCCGTAAACACAATTAGGTAATCACAATTAGGTAATCACACACACACACACACACACACACACACACACACACACACACCACACACACATATATATATATATATATATATATATATATATATATATATATATATATATATATATATATATATATATATATATATATATATATATATATATCATATATAGTAGTATAAATATATATATATATATATATATATATATATATATATATATATATATATATATATATATATATATATATAATGTGTCTAAGTTCGAAATCACAATCGTGGTAAAATATGATTCATATATATATATATATATATATATATATATATATATATATATATATATATATATATATATATATATATATATATATATATATATATATATATATATATGAGAAGACGGATATTTAAGAGTTTTAAACTCTCTTCCGTAAATATAATTAGGTAAATGCACTAAAACGCGCTAATACGCACGAAAACCATGCAATGTAAAATATCTGAAAAAATTAATATTCAATATAGGTATGAATAAGGTATTGAAACACGACAATACTTAACCGTAGAGTGTTTCATATATTGCCGTAAGCATTTCATGAAGTGTCGTTTCTATAAGCATTCGATCATATGCTCGTATAACCATAGGCTATGGAAGATTAACAGAAAAGTGGGATTATTAACTTCTTCAGTATCTTAATTCAAGTTTTAATTGCAATCTGTGTGTGTCTTTTTTATAAATTATAATCGTTTAACTTGTATATTCAATGCCCACATACCCTGACCTTCATGTCTGTTTCAGTTTCTTGAATAAATACCACGATGATCTGCAAGACTTGGTTATGTCGAGATTTACTCTTATTTTTTCCTTGATCAATAAGCCTGCGAGAAGTTATCTATTCAGTCATCATTATTCTGTTCATGGTATTCTCATATGTTCACGTACTATCTCTCTCTCTCTCTCTCTCTCTCTCTCTCTCTCTCTCTCTCTCTCTCTCTCTCTCTCTCTCTCTCTCTCTCTCTCTCTCTCTCTCTCTCTTAGCAGTCTCTTATCTCTATTCTTTATAGGTTTATTTTCATGAATGGTGCACTTTTACTAATTTGATTATCACCCATTCCAATAAGTTTTCAAAGCTTTTTTCTATTTTCATAGTTTGATTTCTATGTTAATCCTCAGTTTTTCCTGGTGATATTTTGTTATTTATTTTTTTTCAATTTGTAGCTCCCCTCTCCATTTCTCTTCCTAGGCGTGTTTTCCATTTTCTCTGTTTCAGTTTTCTACTGTCGTTTCTATTCATGTATATTTCACATTCTTTGTATTGTGTGTACATTGTTTCATCACTTCGTTTAAGTCTTAACCTTCTTTATCAATGGAATAATACTTGTTCCTTATGAAAGCTTTGCTAGAGTTTCAAGATGTCTCATGGTAGAAGAGAATGCATCCGAGCAAGCTTGAAGTATTTAATTAATTTATATTAGATATAAGATGTGGGTATATCCATCCACCGTGGGCCCACGCCCGGATTTCCGGAATGGCATCTGGCAGCAAATTTTGGAGCCATACCCAAGCAGCAATTTTGCAGAGACTAGTGAAGAACAGTAACCCAATACAAACATGGCCAAAGTTTCCGATGAAGACGGAAATATAAAAAGGATTATAAAATATTTTGAAAAAAAGAATCACTCTCTTACATGTGTTGTTGAATAGAGCATGTTGTTGTTGTTCTAGTGTGCTGTTTTGGGCGTCACTTTTATTCCCCCCCCCCCCCTTTCGAATGGTGATAGACACAGACAGGTTGCAACTTGGGAAATAATACTGAATTATAGTTCGAAAACCAGACCAGAATCAATGCAAATTTCCACTGAATGTGAGGTCACGTCTTCTGCTATTGAATTTGAAAATATATACTGTCGAAATGACTATATATTAATCTATAGCCACGTGTCAAAGTTCATTTCAAATAGCTCATCATAAATAATGGTAAATAAAAAGTCTTTTAATAGATAGCTTAAGATAGTGGCTTTCTAGATTGACAACCTGTATAAATGGAGAAGGACGACTATTATCAACGGAAATCTCTTTCTCTCCAACTGGGATAATATGATAATGGGATCATTTCTCCTTCAAAGACGATCAGGAGAAGATATATTAAGAGGAATGTGCGTCGCTGAACGCAGTCAGTCCTCCAAGGTCTTGCGACGGAGAAAGACTTTTCACCCACTTAGAATTTTAAGCAGAAAAAAATAATTTTTTCATTTCTATCGCCATACAGCTGACATTTTTACCTCCTCTATGGCACAAGTAAGTTGTAAGACAGTTTCGTTGCGTTTGTGTCTTGATATCTTATAATTTAAAGTATTCAATAAAGGTATCCAAATATTTTATAATTTTCCCGTTATTTCATTTTGTAGTCATATTTCGTTGAATTCTAATAAGTATTTAAATAATTAATTATTATTATTATAGTGCACATTTGAGCACATAACATTCGTCTCTTTATTTTATCTTCGATCAGGGCATAATAACGAAGTCCCCGAGCAACCTTCTTCTTCTTCTGGGGATGGTAACACTGCTCTTGAGTCAGGTAAGAGAGAGAGAGAGAGAGAGAGAGAGAGAGAGAGAGAGAGAGAGAGAGAGAGAGAGAGAGAGAGAGAGAGAGAGAGATTGACTTACAGGAGTTAGTATATATATATATATATATATATATATATATATATATATATATATATATATATATATATATATATATATGTATATATATATATATATATATATATATATATATATATATATATATATATATATATATATATATATATATATATATATATATATGATATATATATATATATATATATATATATATATATATATATATATATATATATATATATATATATATATATATATATATATATATATATATATATATATATATATATACAGCGAGGAGGTAGTTAATGCTATCTCAATCCATAGTTTTAAGGACAGGTATGATAAGTATCACTAAGTATAAAATGGAACCGCTCAGGAGACGGGAAGATACGAGCTTTGGGCTCTTTCCCGTAAACACAATTAGGTAATCACATACATACATACATACATACATACATACATACATACATACAGACATACAGGCATACAGGCACACAAGCGCACAAGAGCACAAGCACACATGCACACATACATACATACATGCATACATACATACATACATTTGTGTATAACAATCTTAATGAGGCCCCATCCCCTGATCTTCTGTCATTATCTTCTTTATCTCCCCTTTGTCTGGAAGTATTCCGTAACGAAAATTTTTCTTCTCTTCTTCATTTCTTTCATCATTTAACCTTCTTGCCACTTGTTGCAAGAGGCAAGAAGGTTAAATGATGAAAGAAATGAAGAAGAGAAGAAAAATTTTCGTTACGGAATACTTCCAGACAAAGGGGAGATAAAGAAGATAATGACAGAAGATCAGGGGATGGGGCCTCATTAAGATTGTTATACACAAATGCTGATGGATTAGCTGGTAAGGCAGTAGAATTAAAAGATAGGATTCACAACAGTAAGGCAGATATAGTAGCAATTACAGAGACTAAGTTGAGTGAGGACATAAACAGTGTCACAGTTTTTCCTAAGGGCTTCAGAATACTAAGGGTCGAAAGATCTGAGAGGACTGGTGGAGGGATAGCACTGCTAATAAGTGAGAGGATTCAAGTTGAAGAGATAAACTTGGCTATAGAAAGTGAGTTCAGGGAATTTCTTGTTGCTCGCATAAATACTGGGTCAGAGAGCATTATAATAACTGTTGTATACAACCCACCAAGGAACCAAAAAAGGCTTGAAATTTATGAGGAAAGTCATATAGGTACGATTGAAGTCATAAACTCAGTTGTTAACATGGCGCGGGAGAAAAAATGTAGGATTTTGATTATGGGAGACTTTAATCATAAAGAGATAGATTGGATAAATCTTGACCCACACAGTGGTGAGGACTCCTTTGGGGCAAGATTCCTAGATTGCGTACAAGGGAATTTCCTACACCAACATGTAATGGAACCAACAAGAGCCAGGGGTGGGGATGAGCCATCACTACTTGATCTAGTGTTCACAGATAATGTGTTGGATATTGAAAATATTGAGTATGAACCACCAATTGGAAAGAGTGACCACTGTGTGTTGTTGATGGAGTATATCATTGAAGACATTCTTCCTGAGAGTAGAGGCACTGAGGACATGAGGAGGAACTATCAGAAAGGAGATTACATCAAAATGAATGAGCTTTTTGCAGTTATTGACTGGAGAACCTTATTTTACAACAAATCTGTACAAGAAATGTATGACATCTTTTGTGAGAAATATGGGAAGATTGTAGATTGCTGCATACCTGTCACCAAAGTAGGTGTAATTCATGCCAGAGAGAAATGGTTCGATAATGGGTGTAAAAGAGCTAAGGAGTGGAGAGACAAATGCTGGAAAAGGTATAGGAGGAGAAAAAACATAAATGCCTGGCAAACCTACAAAAGAGCAAGAAATGACTACCTAAGTAAAAGGAGAGAGGCAGAGAAAGATTATGAGAGGGACATCACCAGGAAGGCGAAAGAAAATCCCAAGCTTTTCCACAGCTTTATCAGAGGAAAACTGAAGGTAAAAGAACAGGTTTTAAGGCTAAAGAGAGCGGATGGAAGCATCACTGAGACGGACGAAGAGATCTGCAAAGAATTGAACAAGGAGTTTCAGTCAGTATTTACAGTAGAAAATACCCCACCCCCTCAGATTGCAGTGATAGAAGCTCAAGGGCCGGTATTAGAGAACATCAACCTTACAGCCACAGAGGTATGCAAAGCGCTGATGGATTTAGATGTTCATAAAGCTACAGGTCCTGATGACATATCCCCTCATGTGCTTAAAAAATGCGCAAACACAATATCAGTGGCACTAAGTATCATATTTAAGGAGTCATTGGAGTCGGGGGAGATTCCAAGATGCTGGAAACAAGCAAATGTGATACCTATCTTCAAAAAGGGAAGGAGGGATACGGCTCTGAACTATAGACCAGTTTCCTTGACCAGCATAGTTTGCAAACTTATGGAGAAACTACTAAGGAAACATATCTCTCTTCACTTGGAATCCTTCAACTTTTTGTCAGTGAGGCAACATGGCTTCAGAGAAGGTAGATCAACAGTAACAAACTTATTAGAATTTTATGATGAGGTAAGCCAAATCTTACAGGAAAGAGAGGGCTGGGCAGATTGCATATTCCTAGACTTCCAGAAAGCGTTTGACACTGTTCCACATGGGAGACTTATTAGGAAGCTGCACTCAATGGCTAGAATAGGTGGAAATGTCTTGGAATGGATAAAAACTTACTTAGAAGGAAGGGAACAGAGGGTTAGAGTAAGACACTCAGTGTCTGAATGGAGAAGAGTTAGTAGTGGAGTTCCACAGGGTTCAGTTTTAGGGCCACTTTTGTTCCTTGTATATGTAAATGACCTACCAGAGTCTGTAAATTCATTCATGAATATGTTTGCAGATGATGCAAAGATTGTGAAGAAAGTAAAAAACGAGAACAATGGTAGAGAACTTCAGGAGGATCTAAATAATCTGCATGAGTGGTCAGAAAAGTGGCTAATGAAATTCAATGCCTCAAAATGTAAGGTAATGAGAATGGGTACAAGTGCAAGAAGGCCCAAGCTTGACTACTCGGTGGCTGGAGTACAACTTCAGGAGACAGAAAATGAGAGAGATCTAGGAGTAAACATACTGGCAGATTTGTCTCCAGAAATACATATAAATGGCGTAGTAAGGGCAGCATATGCATTCTTATCAAATGTAAGGGTAGCCTTCAGGCACATGGACAAGGAAATGTTCAGAAATATTTATGTAACCTATGTGAGGCCAAAACTCGAATATGCAGCCCCCTTTTGGAATCCGCACTTGAAAAAGCACATAGCTAAGCTTGAAAAAGTTCAAAGACATGCCACGAAACTGGTGCCAGAAATACGCAATCTCGGTTATGATGAGAGGCTGAGGGAATTAGACTTGCCATCACTCGAAGCTAGAAGAGTAAGGGAGGGATATGGTGACAGTCTTTAAATTCCTTCATGGTTATGATAGAGTGGATAGGGATCGATATTTCGATATGGCTGGCTCTAGAACTAGAGGTCATAGTTTGAAGCTTGGTAAGAAAACTTGTTTGCAGGATGTAAGGAAATACTTTTTCAGTGTAAGAGTAGTTGATAATTGGAATTGGCTAAGCGAGGAGGTAGTTAATGCTATCTCAATCCATAGTTTTAAGGACAGGTACGATAAGTATCACTAAGTCTAAAAATGGAACCGATCAGGAGACGGGAAGATACTAGCTTTGGGCTCTTTCCCGTAAACACAATTAGGTAATCACAATTAGGTAATCACATACATACATACATACATACATACATACATACATACATACATACATACATACATACATACATATATACACGCATACATACATACATACATACACACATACATACATACATACAGACATACATACATACCCACATACATACATATATATATATATATATATATATATATATATATATATATATATATATATATATATATATATATATATATATATATATATATATGGTAGAAAAAGTCCATTAAATAAAACAACGAATATATATATATATATATATATATATATATATATATATATATATATATATATATATATATATATATATATATATATATATATATATATATATATATGGTAGAAAAAGCCCATTAAATAAAACAACGAATATATATATATATATATATATATATATATATATATATATATATATATATATATATTATATTTATATATATATATATATATATATATATATATATATATATATATATATATATATATTTATATATATATATATATATATATATATATATATATATATATATATATATATATATATTATATATATATATATATATATATATATATATATATATATATATATATATATATATATATATATATATATATATATGTATATATATATGTATATATATATATTATCTACCTTGGCTGTTTCCCCCTTTAATTGGGGGGTAGCCGACATCAAAGAAAGAAAACAATAAGGGGATTACTTTGCTCTATGGTAATGACGAGGGAGCTATTGACCGTTTAGATTGCACTGCTGGAGTGCCACAGCCCATCCTCCCGGCTCTTCCACAACCTGTGTCACTTCACAACTTCCAACTCCTACTGTCCCTACCACAGGGCTACTTCTGTAAGATGCAGCCCCGTGGTAACACCAGATGTCCATCAGAGCCGCGTTACAATCGTTCGCCACTCATTCCTATTCCTAGCACGCTCGCTTGCTTCCCTCACATCCATCCTCCTATCATTCAGGGCTCTCCTTACTCCATCCATCCATCCAAACCTAGGCCTCCCTCTAGCATTTCTCCCATCAACTCTCGCATTAATCACCTTTTTCAGCAGTCTTTCATCATCCATCGTTTCCACATGGCCAAACCATCTCAGAACATTCATATCTACTCTGGCTGCAATTTCTCTCCTCACACCCGTTCTTGCTCTTACCACTTCATTCCTAACCCTATCCAGCCGAGATACACCAATCATACTCCTCAGGCATTTCATCTCAAACACATTTAGTTTCCGTTTCTCACTTGCTTTCATACCCTATAACTCTGATCCATACTTCACAGTTGGCACAACCACTTTCTCATACAAAACTTTCTTAACATTCATTTCCAACCCATTATTCTTCATCACTTCTTTCAACGCACCCAACACTTTACATGCTTCATTCACTCTGTGACACACATCTGCTTCCACTCCACCATCTGCAGCTATAACCGAGCCTATATACTTAAACTGATCAACTTCCTCAAGTGTCTCTCCATTCAACATAACATTCAATCCAGCACCATCCTCATTTCTTGTACACCTCATAACCTTACTCTTTCCCACATTCACTCGCAACTCCCTTCTCTCACACACCATTCCAAATTCTGACACTAACTGACACAGCTTTTCCTCTGAATCTGCCACCACCACAGTATCATATATATATATATATATATATATATATATATATATATATATATATATATATATATATATATATATATATATATATAATATATATATATATATATATATATATATATATATATATATATATATATATATATATATATAATATATATATATATATATATATATATATATATATATATATATATATATATATATATATATATATATATATATATATATATATATATATATATATATATATATATATATATATCTATATCTGTCTATCTATCTATCTATATATATATATATATATATATATATATATATATATATATATATATATATAATATATATATATATATATATATATATATATATATATATATATATATATATATATATATATATATATATATATATATATATATATATATATATATATATATATATATTTATATTCGTTGTTTTTTTTAATGGGCTTTTTCTACCATATATATATATATATATATATATATATATATATATATATATATATATATATATATGTATATATGTATATATATATATATATATATATATATATATATATATATATATATATATATATATATATATATATGAATCTTTTTTTTTTTTTTTTTTTTTTTTTTTTTTTTTTTTTAATCATAAGTCCTAGGTTCGAGTCCCGGTCGGGGTAAAAAAAATGATTCATGTTTTCACATATGTAATGTGCTATATATATATATATATAATATATATATATATATATATATATATATATATATATATATATATATATATATATATATGTATATATATGTGATATATATATATATATATATATATATATATATATATATATATATATATATATATATATATATATATATATATATATATATATATATATATATAGATTCGTTGTTTTATTTAATGGGCTTTTTCTACCATATATATATATATATATATATATATATATATATATATATATATATATATATATATATATATTATATATATATATATATATATATATATATATATACATATATATATATATATATATATATATATATATATATATATACATATATATATATATATATATATATATATATATATATATATATATATATATATATATATATATATATATATATATATATATATATATATATATATATATATATATATATAGATTCGTTGTTTTATTTAATGGACTTTTTCTACCATATATATATATATATATATATATATATATATATATATATATATATATATATATATATATATATGAATCATTTTTTACCCCGATCGGGACTCGAACCTAGGACTTATAATTACTAAGTCAAGGCGCTACCAACTACACACCACAGAAGGTTAAAAGGAATCCAGCCTTATAGCTTATATCTGCTATACTTAGGGATGAACGCATTCTAACTGAATGCCACTATGTTCATATTACAGATTCCCCAACCTCACTCGTGGCTTCATTTTAGCATTTAATTCAATTCCCAATCTCATTCTGGCTATACAATAATCAATTAAGCACATTACATATGTGAAAACATGAATAATTTTTTACCCCGACCAGGACTCTAGCCTAGGACTTATAATTACTAAGTCAAGGCGCTACCAATTACACACCACAGAAGGTTAAAAGGAATCCAACCTTATAGCTTATATCTGCTATACTTAGGAATGAACGCATTCTAACTGAATGCCACTATGTTCATATTACAGATTCCCCAACCTCACTCGTTGCTTCATTTTAGCATTTAATTCAATTCCCAATCTCATTCGGGCTATACAATAATCAGTTAATCACGTTACATATGTGAAAACGTAAATAATTTTTTACCCCGACCGGGACTCGAACCTAGGACTTATAATTATGGGAATTGAATTAAATGCTAAAATGAAGCCACGAGTGAGGTTAGGGAATCTGTAATATTAACATAGTGGCATTCAATTAGAATGAGTTCATTCCTAAGTATAGCAGATATAAGCTATAAGGTTGGATTCCTTTTAACCTTCTGTGGAGTGTAGTTGGTAGCGCCTTGACTTAGTAATTATAAGTCCTAGGTTCGAGTCCCGGTCGGGGTAAGAAATGATTCATGTTTTCACATATGTTATGTGCTTAATTAATTATAATATATATATATATATATATATATATATATATATATATATATATATATATATATATATATATATATATATATATATATATATATAAGGTACTTATTAATTTCATGACCTTGACTGACCACCTTCTCAAAGATAAGGTGGTCAGTTAAGGTCACGAAATTAATAAGTGCTTATATATATATATATATATATATATATATATATATATATATATATATATATATATATATATATATATATATATATATATATATATATATATATATATCTATCTATCTATCTATCTATCTATCTATCTATATATATATATATATATATATATATATATATATATATATATATATATATATATATATATATATATATATATATATATATATATATAGCTATACACCACTGTAACTAACATCGAAAATAAAGTAAGGTTCACAAAAAAAAAAATAACTATCAAAGACAATAGAATCTTCCACATAGAATTTAATGAAGCTCAAAGAGCATCACTTAGAAAGCTAATTACGAAATTTCCTCTTAAGGTAATATCATAGAAAAAGACAACACAGAGGAGAGTTTACACACACACACACACAGATTGTGAAGAAAGTAAAAAACGAGAACAATGGTAGAGAACTTCAGGAGGATCTAAATAATCTGCATGAGTGGTCAGAAAAGTGGCTAATGAAATTCAATACTTCAAAATGTAAGGTAATGAGAATGGGTACAAGTGCAAGAAGGCCCAAGCTTGACTACTCTGTGGCTGGAGTACAACTTCAAGAGACAGAAAATGAGAGAGATCTAGGAGTAAACATACTGGCAGATTTGTCTCCAGAAATACATATAAATGGCATAGTAAGGGCAGCATATGCATTCTTATCAAATGTAAGGGTAGCCTTCAGGCACATGGACAAGGAAATGTTCAGAAATATTTATATAACCTATGTGAGGCCAAAACTCGAATATGCAGCCCCCTTTTGGAATCCGCACTTGAAAAAGCACATAGCTAAGCTTGAAAAAGTTCAAAGACATGCCACGAAACTGGTGCCAGAAATACGCAATCTCAGTTATGATGAGAGGCTGAGGGAATTAGACTTACCATCACTGGAAGCTAGAAGAGTGAGGGGGATATGGTGACAGTCTTTAATTCCTTCATGGTTATGATAGAGTGGATAGGGATCGATATTTTGATATGGCTGGCTCTAGAACTAGAGGTCATAGTTTGAAGCTTCGTAAGAAAACTTCTTTGCAGGATGTAAGGAAATACTTTTTCAGTGTAAGAGTAGTTGCTAATTGGAATTGGCTAAGCGAGGAGGTAGTCAATGCTATCTCAATCCATAGTTTTAAGGACAGGTATGATAAGTATCACTAAGTATAAAATGGAACCGATCAGGAGACGGGAAGATACGAGCTTTGGGCTCTTTCCCGTAAACACAATTAGGTAATCACAATTAGGTAATCACACACACACACACATGGAATATACGAGCTTTGGGCTCTCTCCCGTAAACACAATTACGTAATTACACACACACACAAGGAACCAGAATAGGCTTGAATTTTATGAGGAAAGTCATATAGGCACTATTGAAGTCATAAACTCACTTGTTAACATGACACGGGAGAAAAAATGTAGGATTTTGATTATGGGAGATTTTAATCATAAAGAGATAGATTGGATGAATCTTGACCCACACAGTGGTGAGTACTCATTCGGGGCAAGATTCCTAGATTGCGTACAAGGGAATTTCCTACACCAACATGTAATGGAACCAACGACGGCCAGGGGTGGGGATGCGCCATCACTACTTGATCTAGTATTCACAGATAATGTGTTGGATATTGAAAAAAATTGAGTATGAACCACCAATTGGAAAGAGTGACCACTGTGTGTTGTTTAGGAGTATATCATTGAAGATATTCTGCCTGAGAGTAGAGGCACTGAGGACATGAGGAGGAACTATTCGAAAGGAGATTACATCAAAATGAATGAGCTTTTTGCAGTTATTGACTGGAGAACCTTAGTTTACAACAAGTCTGTACAAGAAATGTATGACATCTTTTGTGAGAAATATGGGAAGATAGTAGATTGCTGCATACCTGTCACCAAAGTAGGTGTAATTCATGCCAGAGAGAAATGGTTCGATAATGGGTGTAAAAGAGCTAATGAGTGGAGAGACAAATGCTGGAAAAGGTATAGGAGGAGAAAAAACACAAATGCCTGGCAAACCTACAAAAGAGCAAGAAATGACTAACTAAGTAAAAGGAGAGAGGCAGAGACAGACTATGATAGGGACATCACCAGGAAGGCTAAAGAAAATCCCAAGCTTTTCCACAGCTTTATCAGAGGAAAACTGAAGGTAAAAGAACAGGTTTTAAGGCTAAGGAGAGCGGATGGAAGCATCACTGAGACGGATGAAGAGATCTGCAAAGAATTGAACAAGGAGTTTCAGTCAGTATTTACAGTAGAAAATACCCCACCCCCTCACTGGGGTATTTTCTACTGTACTAGAGAACATCAACCTTACAGCCACAGAGGTATGCAAAGCGCTGATGGATTTAGATGTTCATAAAGCTACAGGTCCTGATGACATATCCCCTCATGTGCTTAAAAAATGCGCAAACTCAATATCAGTGGCACTAAGTATCATATTTAAAGAGTAACTGGAGTCAGAGGAGATTCCAAGATGCTGGAAACAAGCAAATGTGGTACCTATCTTCAAAAAGGGAAGGAGGGATACGGCTCTGAACTATAGACCAGTTTCCTTGAGCAGCATAGTTTGCAAAGTTATGGAGAAACTACTAAGGAAACATATCTCTTTTCACTTGGAATCCTTCAACTTTTTGTCAGTGAGGCAACATGGCTTCAGAGAAGGTAGATCAATAGTAACAAACTTATTAGAATTTTATGATGAGGTAAGCCGAATATTACAGGAAAGAGAGGGCTGGGCAGATTGCATATACCTAGATTTCCAGAAAGCGTTTGACACTGTTCCACATGGGAGACTTATTAGGAAGCTGCAAGCAATGGCTAGAATAGATGGAAATGTCTTGGAATGGATAAAAACTTACTTAGAAGGAAGGGAACAGAGGGTTAGAGTAAGACACTCAGTGTCTGAATGGAGAAGAGTTAGTAGTGGAGTTCCACAGGGTTCAGTTTTAGGGCCACTTTTGTTCCTTGTATATGTAAATGACCTACCAGAGTCTGTAAATTCATTCATGAATATGTTTGCAGATGATGCAAAGATTGTGAAGAAAGTAAAAAACGAGAACAATGGTAGAGAACTTCAGGAGGATCTAAATAATCTGCATGAGTGGTCAGAAAAGTGGCTAATGAAATTCAATACTTTAAAATGTAAAGTAATGAGAATGGGTACAAGTGCAAGAAGGCCCAAGCTTGACTACTCGGTGACTGGAGTACAACTTCAAGAGACAGAAAATGAGAGAGATCTAGGAGTAAACATACTGGCAGATTTGTCTCCAGAAATACATATAAATGGCATAGTAAGGGCAGCATATGCATTCTTATCAAATGTAAGGGTAACCTTCAAGCACATGGACAAGGAAATGTTCAGAAATATTTATGTAACCTATGTGAGGCCAAAACTCGAATGTGCAGCCCCCTTTTGGAATCCACACTTGAAAAAGCACAGAGCTAAGCTTGAAAAAGTTCAAAGACATGCCACGAAACTGGTGCCAGACATACGCAATCTCAGTTATGATGAGAGGCTGAGGGAATTAGACTTACCATCACTCGAAGCTAGAAGATTGAGGGAGGATATGGTGAGAGTCTTTAAATTCCTTCATGGTTATGATAGAGTGGATAGGGATCGATATTTTGATATGGCTGGCTCTAAAACTAGAGGTCATAGTTTGAAGCTTCGTAAGAAAAGTTCTTTGCAGGATGTAAGGAAATACTTTTTCAGTGTAAGAGTAGTTGATAATTGGAATTGGCTAAGCGAGGAGGTAGTTAATGCTATTTCAATCCATAGATTTAAGGACAGGTATGATAAGTATCTAAGTATAAAATGGAACCGATGAGGAGACGGGAAGATACGAGCTTTAGGTTCTTTCCCGTAAACGCAATTAGGTAATCACACATACCTGGAAAAGGTATAGGAGGAGAAAAAACATAAATGCCTGGCAAACCTACAAAACAATAAGATATGACTACCTAAGTAAAAGGAGAGAGGCAGAGAGAGACTATGAGAGGGACATCAACAGGAAGACTAAAGAAAATCCCAAGCTTTTCCACAGCTTTATCAGAGGAAAACTGAAGATAAAAGAACAGATTTTATGGCTAAAGAGAGCGGATGGAAGCATCACTGAGACGGATGAAAAGATCTGCAAAGAATTGAACAAGGAGTTTCAGTCAGTATTTACAGTAGAAAATACCTCACCCCCTCAGATTGCAGAGATAGAAGCTCAAGGGCCGGTATTAGAGAACATAAACCTTACAGCCACAGAGGTATGCAAAGCGCTGATGGATTTAGATGTTCATAAAGCTACAGGTCCTGATGACATATCCCCTCATGTACTTAAAAATTGCGCAAACTCAATATCAGTGGCACTGGGTATCATATTTAAAAAGTCACTGGAGTCAGGGGAGATTCCAAGATGCTGGAAACAAGCAAATGTGATACCTATCTTCAAAAAGGGAAGGAGGGATACGGCTCTGAACTATAGACCTGTATCCTTGAGCAGCATTGCTTGCAAAGTTATGGAGAAACTACTAAGGAAACATATCTCTCTTCACTTGGAATCCTTCAACTTTTTGTCAGTGAGGCAACATGGCTTCAGAGAAGGTAGATCAACAGTAACAAACTTATTAGCATTTTATGATGAGGTACACCGAATCTTACAGGAAAGAGAGGGCTGTGCAGATTGCATATTCCTAGACTTCCAGAAAGCGTTTGACACTGTTCCACATGGGAGACTCATTAGGAAGCTGCAAGCAATGGCTAAAATAGGTGGAAATGCCTTGGAATGGATAAAAACTTACTTAGAAGGAAGGGAACAGAGGGTTAGAGTAAGACACTCAGTGTCTGAATGGAGAAGAGTTAGTAGTGGAGTTCCACAGGGTTCAGTTTTAGGGCCACTTTTGTTCCTTGTATATGTAAATGGCCTACCAGAGTCTGTAAATTCATTCATGAATATGTTTGCAGATGATGCAAAGATTGTGAAGAAAGTAAAAAACGAGAACAATGGTAGAGAACTTCAGGAAGATCTAAATAATCTGCATGAGTGGTCAGAAAAGTGGCTAATGAAGTTCAGTACTTTAAAATGTAAGGTAATGAGAATGGGTACAAGTGCAAGAAGGCCCAAGCTTGACTACTCGGTGGCTGGAGTACAGCTTCAAGAGACAGAAAATGAGAGAGATCTAGGAGTAAACATACTGGCAGATTTGTCTCCAGAAATACATATAAATGGCATAGTAAGGGCAGCATATGCATTCTTATCAAATGTAAGGGTAGCTTTCAGGCACATGGACAATGAAATGTTCAGAAATATTTATGTAACCTATGTGAGGCCAAAACTCGAATATGCAGCCCCCTTTTGGAATCCACACTTGAAAAAGCACATAGCTAAGCTTGAAAAAGTTCAAAGACATGCCACGAAACTGATGCCAGAAATACGCACTCTCAGTTATGATGAATTAGACGTGCCATCACTCGAAGCTAGAAGACTGAGGGGGGATATGGTGAGTCTTTAAATTCCTTCATGGTTATGATAGAGTGGATAGGGATCGATATTTTGATATGGCTGGCTCTAGAGCTAGAGGTCGTAGTTTGAAGCTTGGTAAGAAAACTTCTTTGCAGGATGTAAGGAAATACTTTTTCAGTGTAAGAGTAGTTGATAATTGGAATTGGCTAAGCGAGGAGGTAGTTTATGCTATTTCAATCCATAGTTTTAAGGACAGGTATGATAAGTATCACCAAGTATAAAATGGAATCGATGAGGAGACGGGAAGATACGAGCTTTGGACTCTTTCCCGTAAACACAATTAGGTAATTACAATTAGGTATAATATATATATATATATATATATATATATATATATATATATATATATATTATATATATATATATATATATATATCCCCCTGAGGGAGGGGGTTAAGAATATTTTTTCCATGTTCCCCTGCGTGTCCTAAATGTCGACCAAATGGGTCTAGGCGAGGGGATTGGGAATCCCCTCTTCCGTATTTACTTCCCACAAAAAGTCAATGTACTTTCTTTGACTCAGCCACCCCATTATAGGTTAGAATATGACTTTGTTATATATATATATATATATATATATATATATATATATATATATATATATATATATATATATATATGAAATTGTATTTATATTTTTCAATTATCAACAGCATGTGACCTCAAGTTACATTAGAATTCGTCCGAACACCTTCAAAGAGTTTCAGTTTATCAAATGCCATGGAGAATACGACAAGGAACAGTATTCGTCCCTCACTCAGATTTGTGATGATTGCCATAACCTGTACCGTAACCCTGACGTCCTTCTGGGATGCAAGTAAGTGTTCCTTATCTTTAAATTTATTTCCTATTCAGTCTGATATATTACGCTAAGCCAGCCATTGAAGCATAAGTTAACAAAATAGAGAAGACAGAGATGTAACGTAGACAGCCGATATCTCCTTGTTAGGCTACAACGATATATAGTGATATATGATAAGTATTATTCGTTTTTAAACCAAAGCACCTTACTCCAGTAAAGACAGTAGTGCGGGCACAATCAAGGATAATGGAAGTACCTGCGCTGCACTACATTTTACCTGCTTTTTTTTTTGGCATACATAGACAATGGCTGTAATCCTCCTTGAGAGAGATAGCTGAATCAATGTACACATTTTCACCAGGAGCTAATATATATATATATATATATATATATATATATATATATATATATATATATATATATATATATATATATATATATATATATATATATATATATCGATTTAACCTCTTAGTTCCTTGGGCATAAATAACTGCATCTACTAAGCCCCTTCCACTACTTGGGTCACCGGCAGCTCACCAAGGCAATAATTCCGGAGCTTCTGAATAACTGGAACCTGCCTTTTATAAACAGCGAAGAAAGGTTTGGTTTTGTTATATTAAGTTAGGTTAGAACTGAGTTTGACCTTTATACTCAATTCCTAACCTAAGCTTTCTTCACTGGTGATAAAAGGCAGGTCCCAGTTCTTTATGACCTCCGTAATTCCTAACCCAATACATGCTTACTTTTCTGCTTTCGTTGGATACGATATTGATTTTACCTCCCGTAGCTCTAATAGATTTTTATTTCTTAAACAATCACTAGGGCTGACTGCTTCCGGAATACCATCTTCCCTGCTTGTGTGAGCAGACTGCTTATGCATGACAAAGAGGCCGAACTGAGCAAGAAGGTTTATTATGTCAGTGGGAAAAGACCTTCTCTGTACCCTGAGGTCAACAATTCTGGTGGCATGTCACTACTTAAAGAATGAGAGGAAGGGAAGACATTGAAGCTATACCTTGACCTTGGAGATGACCCTGTTTAATAGGATACCCATATCCACTCTGCACTCATTTTATAATTCTTAGCTTTCTATCCCATATATGGATGAATGCATACACGTATTCATACATACCCAAATGCGTGCATTAATTATTGCCGGTATTTTGATTAAGTAGCCACAATAAAAGTGAATCCATTGTGTTGTTACTGAGGCCTCTTATTTGTCGAAATTTTTAATATGCATATAAAACTTATGTATATGATATATATTAGAATAGACAAACAATGCAGTACGTTATAATACTCTATTGCGATTTGACAAAATGTATATATTCACAGCCAACAGTGCCAATGTTACTACCATACGGAGCGGGATTGTAACTCCTTCAGAATTTCCCAGAATAGTTATGAAATATTACATATATAAAGATACTTGACATATATTTGTACTAAGTATGTAATTGTAGATAAAGAAGGTTTTCTAAAAGGCTGTTGAGAATTAGATAACATACTGCGTGGAAAGTGTAAATGGAGAAGTGGCATACTTGATTGAAGGAAATCAGAACATCGACAGTTCCGCCATTTTGGTTGCAGAAGATGGCTGATATCTTTTTTCAAGGAAAATGGCGCTTTAGGTGGATAAAGAAAGAGATTTCGAACACCTTCAGCAAGTTTATCACACGCGATTTCTCACAGCAAATGGAGGATTTAGGTGATGAAGTAAATACATTTAATAAGAAGACAGAGTATGTAGTATTGTTGACAGTCGTTATGGGATGTGTTAAGCCAGTATTTGAGGGTTTTTGGAATACCATAGTGTGCATTTTGTTAAATTTCGGGATGGCTAACGTATCTTAGAGGAACACAATATGGAAGTTCATACGAGAGAGAGAGAGAGAGAGAGAGAGAGAGAGAGAGAGAGAGAGAGAGAGAGAGAGAGAGAGAGAGAGAGAGAGAGAGAGAGAGAGAGAGAGAGAGAGAGAGAGAGAGAGAGAGAGAGAGAGAGAGAGAGAGAGAGAGAGAGATTTTTATAACAATACTTAAAAGAAATAATGATGATAATAATAATGAAGAAACAAATAAAGAAGCTGTCATGGAGGTTCGGCCTTAACTCTAAGCCTAGTGGTAATGACCGGGAAAAGTGAAGCGTTTAAGTAGATTAAAATACCTGAGCAGAAATGACATGCAGATTGCTTTGTGATTCCCATGCATGAATAGAGTAGGGAAGGACCAGAGCAAGACAAGGTCATTTTATGTTAGGTATGTGTAGCATGCTTGAGTTAAAATCATAGCTAACAAGGCAGAGGAAATTCACTTGATCATCACCTCACGATGGCAACGAGGTAACTGAAGACCAAAGACACCTCTGTAGCAACTGAAATAGGTGGATATTTAGATTTTTAACAAGCTTCTCCTCCTATTTCAACTATGCCAATAAAGTGGAAAAAATAGTCACAATACCCTTGGAAACCCCCCCCCCCCATATCCCAATAAACTTCAACATACTAGGTAATGAACTCAATAAACTGTTGCTTTACCGCTTATTTGCTTATGAAAACAAGAATATATCTACATAATTAAAAGTTCATATGCACAAGAATGTTCTTTCTCAAGTCTGCTTACTCTTTTTTTAATTTTCTTGTTTGTTGGTAGGTGCTTGCACAGTAGCATTTGATATCACTAATGTAACAAAATTATGAGAAAAAGTATTGAATTCGGGTGACAATGCCAGCAAAGGACTTCATTCTGAACACAAAGGCAAAGCTATATAGCAGGCAAAACTAAATATATAAGTATGAACAAATAATACTTCATGAATTGAGGTATATCATATCAACATGACATGATAAGTCAAGCAGTGGATCCCACGGGCTAAGGACAATTGCCCCTAACTCTTACACCAAACCAAAAAATTTCCCCCTGATAATATTAAAGCGAAATATATACTCAAGAGATAATGAATGAAAATTACTTCAACTTGAACAGTTTTATTTTTTCTCAAGTGATTAGGTTAGGTAGGATAGAATATGAGTAATTGTCCTATGAGGCAGCTATTCTACCTTGGCTGCCCATTTATGGGAAATATGGTGTAAATTTGCACGGTTACTGTTTAGAAGTTATTGCTAGTTTTTGGTTTCTTCTAATGTGGTCGGTTTTGTATCAACGATTTTAGGGCAATATAATCCATTTTGCTTTGATTAGATGAATTATTCTATTTGCTTAGCTTATAAGCTAGTTTGGTAACCTTGGGCTATATGGTAATGGAGGAGTGAGGGAAGTCCTCTCGAGAGTGCCATGCGTCAAGGAGTTGACTGAGAGAGCTAGTCAGGCAGAGGGGTGATAAGTGTCTTGAATATAAATTAAGACAGTTTATTTCTTCGTAGATAATGTAAGTGTTGTTTTGCATGATAGTTATGTTTATTGTAGTTTAAGTGCATGTATGTAGATTTACAGACATTGTATGTATACTTATTCAATTATATCAAATTAACGCATATGAGTACTCATTCATTTATATTATGTATAAGTATTCTTATGCATAGTGTATGTATAGTTCCGAAGTCGAGAGCGAAATCTACTTTGGTAGGCTTTCTGCCAATCAATCTTTTACCGCGTCATGATAATGATGATTACTCTGTGTAAACAGAGAGTTCTTCGTAATTATAATTGTCCACGTGGTCAGTACATGATTTTTCTTGTGCTGAATGAACGATATATTTAATGTAATTTTGAAATATTGTTCTAATGATCATGAAAAATTTGAACGATAGAGTTTGTGCCTTGTTTCATTTGTGAGTTTAGTCTCAGTTGATCTCGTGAGATGCTACGAGACACTCATGTTTGTGACGTGACTTTAATGCGTGAAAGCAGCCATAATTAATATTTATGAAATGCATTTGCTACCGTGATCATTGACGGTGCATATACGTTTGATAATGAGAAATTAGATGTAGTCTCCGTGGCAAAATGGTAGCGTCTGCGACTCTGAGACGGCAGGTCGAGAGTTCCCGCCCCGTCACGGACTGAGGTTAGTAAGGGCATACACTCAGGGTAACAATTACATCTGCCAAAACAAGACCTTCGTAAGAAGGCAACCGTCCTAGCCCTTAGTAGAAAAGGGAGTTCGTGATGTAAAACCAAATCCAGTTGTACTCGTGAGATGATATGAGACACTCATGTTTACCATGATTATTGACAGTGCTTATAAGTTTGATAATGAGTAATTGGTTGCTCTCGTGAGGCACTACGAGACAGTCAAGTAGAAGAACGTGGATCAGAAGATATTCGAGTTTGATTCAGAGTCCCGTGATGGTTGACGACATCTGGGTTTTCCAGGTAGATGAGTACAGATTTAACTTATTTCTAACAATATATATATATATATATATATATATATATATATATATATATATATATATATATATATATATATATATATATATATATATATATATATATATATATATATATATATATAGATAGATAGATATACTGTATATATATATATATATATATATATATATATATATATATATATATATATATATATATATATATATATATATATATATATATATATATATATATATATATATATATATATATATATATATATATATATATATATATATATATATATATATATATATATATATATATATATACAGTGTTACCCCGGTTATTCGCGCTTCTTGGTTCGCGTTCTCACTCTATCGCGGTTTTCTTTGGGATAAATTATTATTTTATTTTATGGGTATACGCAATAATATTAAAATATTGAAATTTTTTTTTTTCAGTTTTTCATTTTTTTATTGAAATTTACGTTGCGTGCTGTTATTTATAATGTAAAGGGTGTTTTTTTTTAACAGTGCAGGGAGGGTTTATACAGTTCAAAAACGACAAAATAATTGTAAATGAGTATGTGTGTCACGTCATCATCACCTCATTCATCGTAATTTTATCTATCACTTTCATAAAAATTTACGTTGCTTGCTGTTATTTATAATGTAAAGGGTGCTTTTTTTTAACAGTGCAGGGAGGGTTTATACAGTACGTAAATGAAAAAAATAATTGTAAATGAGTATGTATGTCACGTCATTATCACCTCATTCACCGTAATTTTATCTATCACTTTCATAAAAATTTACGTTGCTTGCTGTTATTTATAATGTAAATGGTGTTTTTTTTTAACAGTGCAGGGAGGATTTATACAGTACGTAAACGAAAAAATAATTGTGATTACCTAATTGTGATTACCTAATTGTGTTTACGGGAAAGAGCCCAAAGCTCGTATCTTCCCGTCTCCTGATCGGTTCCATTTTATACTTAGTGATACTTATCATACCTGTCCTTAAAACTATGGATTGAGATAGCATTAACTACCTCCTCGCTTAGCCAATTCCAATTATCAACTACTCTTACACTGAAAAAGTATTTTCTTACATCCTGCAAAGAAGTTTTCTTACGAAGCTTCAAACTACGACCTTTAGTTCTAGAGCCAGCCATATCAAAATATCGATCCCTATCCACTCTATCATAACCATGAAGGAATTTAAAGACTGTCACCATATCCCCCCTCACTCTTCTAGCTTCGAGTGATGGTAAGTCTAATTCCCTCAGCCTCTCATCATAACTGAGATTGCGTATTTCTGGCACCAGCTTCGTGGCATGTCTTTGAACTTTTTCAAGCTTAGCTATGTGCTTTTTCAAGTGCGGATTCCAAAAGGGGGCTGCATATTCGAGTTTTGGCCTCACATAGGTTACATAAATATTTCTGAACATTTCCTTGTCCATGTGCCTGAAGGCTACCCTTACATTTGATAAGAATGCATATGCTGCCCTTACTATGCCATTTATATGTATTTCTGGAGACAAATCTGCCAGTATGTTTACTCCTAGATCTCTCTCACTTTCTGTCTCTTGAAGTTGTACTCCAGCCACCGAGTAGTCAAGCTTGGGCCTTCTTGCACTTGTACCCATTCTCATTACCTTACATTTTGAAGTATTGAATTTCATTAGCCACTTTTCTGACCACTCATGCAGATTATTTAGATCCTCCTGAAGTTCTCTACCATTGTTCTCGTTTTTTACTTTCTTCACAATCTTTGCATCATCTGCAAACATATTCATGAATGAATTTACAGACTCTGGTAGGTCATTTACATATACAAGGAACAAAAGTGGCCCTAAAACTGAACCCTGTGGAACTCCACTACTAACTCTTCTCCATTCAGACACTGAGTGTCTTACTCTAACCCTCTGTTCCCTTCCTTCTAAGTAAGTTTTTATCCATTCCAAAACATTTCCACCTATTCTAGCCATTGATTGCAGCTTCCTAATAAGTCTCCCATGTGGAACAGTGTCAAACGCTTTCTGGAAGTCTAGGAATATGCAATCTGCCCAGCCCTCTCTTTCCTGTAAGATTTGGCTTACCTCATCATAAAATTCTAAAAAGTTTGTTACTGTTGATCTACCTTCTCTGAAGCCATGTTGCCTCACTGACAAAAAGTTGAAGGATTCCAAGTGAAGAGAGATATGTTTCCTTAGTAGTTTCTCCATAAGTTTGCAAACTATGCTGGTCAAGGAAACTGGTCTATAGTTCAGAGCCGTATCCCTCCTTCCCTTTTTGAAGATAGGTATCACATTTGCTTGTTTCCAGCATCTTGGAATCTCCCCTGACTCCAGTGACTTTTTAAATATGATACTTAGTGCCACTGATATTGAGTTTGCGCATTTTTTAAGCACATGAGGGGATATGTCATCAGGACCTGTAGCTTTGTGAACATCTAAATCCATCAGCGCTTTGCATACCTCTGTGGCTGTATGGTTGACGTTCTCTAATACCGGCCCTTGAGCTTCTATCACTGCAATCTTAGGGGGTGGGGTATTTTCTACTGTAAATACTGACTGAAACTCCTTGTTCAATTCTTTGCAGATCTCTTCATCCGTCTCAGTGATGCTTCCATCCGCTCTCTTTAGCCTTAAAACCTGTTCTTTTACCTTCAGTTTTCCTCTAATAAAGCTGTGGAAAAACTTGGGATTTTCTGCCTTCCTGGTGATGTCCCTCTCATAGTCTCTCTCTGCCTCTCTCCTTTTACTTAGGTAGTCATTTCTTGCTCTTTTGTAGGTTTGCCAGGCATTTATGTTTTTTCTCCTCCTATACCTTTTCCAGCATTTGTCTCTCCACTCCTTAGCTCTTTTACACCCATTATCAAACCATTTCTCTCTGGCATGAATTACACCTACTTTGGTGACAGGTATGCAGCAATCTACTATCTTCCCATATTTCTCACAAAAGATGTCATACATTTCTTGTACAGATTTGTTGTAAAATAAGGTTCTGCAGTCAAGAACTGCAAAATGCTCATTCATTTTGATGTAATCTCCTTTCGGATAGTTCCTCCTCATGTCCTCAGTGCCTCTACTCTCAGGAAGAATATCTTCAGTGATATACTCCATCAACAACACACAGTGGTCACTCTTTCCAATTGGTGGTACATACTCATTGTAAATGAGTATGTATGTCACGTTATTATCACCTCATTCACCGTGATTTTATCTATCACTTTCATAAAAATTTACGTTGCTTGTTGTTATTTATAATGTAAAGGGTGTTTTTTTAACAGTGCAGGGAGGGTTTATACAGTACGTAAACAAAAAATATAATTATAAATGAGTATGTATGTCACGTCATTATCACCTCATTCACCGTAATTTTATCTATCACTTTCATAAAAATTTACGTTGCTTGCTGTTATTTATAATGTAAAGGGTGTTTTTTTTTTAACAGTGCAGGTAGGTTTATACAGTACGTAAACGAAAAAATAATTGTAAATGAGTATGTATGTCACGTCATTATCACCTCATTCACCGTAAGTTTATCTATCACTTTCATAAAAATTTACGTTGCTTGCTGTTATTTATAATGTAAAGGGTGTTTTTTTAACAGTGCAGGGAGGGTTTATACAGTACGTAAACGAACAAATAATTGAAAATGAGTATGTATGTCATGTCATTATCACCTCATTCACCGTAATTTTATCTATCACTTTCATAAAAATTTACGTTGCTTGCTGTTATTTATAATGTAAAGGGTGTTTTTTTAACAGTGCAGGGAGGGTTTATACAGTACGTAAACGAAAAAATAATTGTAAATGAGTATGTATGTCACGTCATTATCACCTCATTCGCCGTGATTTTATCTATCACTTTCATAAAAATTTACGTTGCTTGCTGTTATTTATAATGTAAAGGGTGTTTTTTTAACAGTGCAGAGAGGGTTTATACAGTAAGTAAACGAAAAAATAATTGTAAATGAGTATGTATGTCACGTCATTATCACCTCATTCACTGTAATTTTATCTATCACTTTCATAAAAATTTACGTTGCTTGCTGTTATTTATAATGTAAAGGGTGTTTTTTAACAGTGCAGGGAGGGTTTATACAGTGTAAACGTAAAAATATATTAAAATATCTATGTACATATAGGCGGATCCTACTTCGCGGATTTCCTGGTTCGCTCCGGGTCCCTGAACCGAACTACCACGATAAGTGACGCAACACTGTATCGATATATATATATATATATATATATATATATATATATATATATATATATATATATATATATATATATATATATATATATATATATATATATATATATAAGTACATGTGAGGGACAGAATGAGCTCATTTAATTGAACACTCGTAGGTAGAATGTATGTTGGAAAATTTAGTATTCTGTATGAGGAAGTTTTAATTTAAGGTGAGGAGAGTTTATTCAATAATTCACATATCAGTAGTTCATAAATCTCCTTATAAAATATTTGCATATATGTCTATGCATGTAATATCAATTATATTTTATTGGTAGAGGATTTAATTTTTAGATCGTTTGTAGGCCTCTACCGAAGCCGTGTCAGGATTTCCGAATTTAGGGGGTTATAAGATCGAAGGGTAACAATACATAGGAAATCCTCCACAATAAAGCTGGAATGTTGGTTGTTGATTCTCATCCGTTATTAATTAGTTATGGTTGCTTCTTTAGCTACTCAGGTCGGTTTTCTTGCTTCAGTTTGGACAGCATTCCATAGTGTATATCATTATTGTTTTGTATAGACCAGCTGAGTGAAGGGGACACTGAGTAGTGAAATGATGGCGATGTAATAATCGTTATTAAAGAGGTGAAACGTTAATGGTTTTCCATTAGCGACTCACATTTCTTCCTCCGTCTCCTACAGCCAGCCTACATACAAATATATGTGCATACTTGATAGAAATGTATAGGTAGAAAAGTATACATACATGCACTGATGTTGCACTGTTCCTTGTACCTTCGCTGATGACCCGAAGTGATACAAAATGGTCAACCCATGACTGAGAAGAGCAGAGTCTTGTGGGCGCTTGTACAGTTAGCATTACATTAAAGGGACGGGGGGCATTGAGGCCTAGAGTAATTGTAAAACTAAATAAACTAAGTGTTAAGTATCTTCGCATATCTATTATCACCTCGCACACTGTAGCTCTGGTCTGTTAGTGTAGAGAATATCTATATGGCACTGGTGGAACATAGCTATACGACAAGGTAACTCCTGCTTGCAGCCTCTATCAGACACACAACATGGCCAAAGTTTCCTCTAGGCGGAGTTCAACGTGCGGTATGAAACCTCCTTCCATGCCTTGTCAATGAGGCCAAAGCAGTGGAGGATATTAAAGTGGTCTTTCCAGACTTGACAAAGGGTTAAATCAGTGTCGTTGGTGACCTGGAAACACCTGGCAAAAGACCCTTCATATAGAGCTTCTTAAAATTAGAAATCACTTGCTGGTCCAAGGGCTGGAGGAGAGGAGTGTTGTTGGGAGGCAGAAATTTGACTTTTATAAAGTCGTATTCTATTTCAAGGTCTTCCTCCAAAACTGGAGGATGGGCAGGAGCATTGTCTATTATGAGAAGACAATTAAGGGGCAAACCTTTTTCCTCAAGATATTGCTTCAGAGCTGGCGCAAATACTTTAGTCAACCACTCTATGAATAAAACCCGCATGACCCTAGCCTTTGTATTTGACCTCCACATTACCGGAAGTCTAGCCTTCAACACATAATTGCACTTAAAAATGAGCAGATTTTCAGACTGGTAGACTAAGAGGCTTAATCTTGTAGTCCTCACTAGCATCAGCACACAATAAATGTGTAAACCTAGTCCGTTTCATCACAGTTAAAAACTTGCTGTGAAACGTACCTTCACTTTCTATAAATCTGGCGAATTCTAGCACTTTTGCATCCGCTGCTTTTTGGTCCAAACTAGCCGCCTCTCCATGTCTAACAATATGAATTCCAGTTAGTCGACGAAATTTTTCAAACCAGCCTCTACTGGCTTTAAAATTCGTCAGTGTTAGCACCACTAGAACTTGGAGTGTTCACTACTAAATCATGGTGTATTTGTAGAGCCTTAGCTCATACTATAGCCTCACTAACACTATCTCCAGCCAGCTGTTTCTTATTTATCCAAACCAACAATAACTTTTCTATCTCTTCTATCAACTGTGACCTATTCTTCGGTAACATAGTCACTCCTTTAGCCACATCAGCCACTTTAAAACCTTTTATTTTTCAAAATAGTACAGATGGTCGATTTCACAAAATTATACTGTGTGGCGAGATCAGAAACATGAATCCCTTTTTTATGTTCAGAAAATATTTCTTTCTTCATTCCACTGTTATACATTTAGGCTTTTTAATGCCACTGTCACTAACGCACTTCACTTTCTTAGGAGCCATATTGAGGGCTAGCTTAAAGTAAAAGGCAAAACAATGGAAAATTACATAGAAAGCACAGCGAACAAACTATGTACACAGCATGGGCACCAATGCAGAACTGAGAGCAACCACGCAGTTGCCCGAGCAAACACAAACGTGGTCGCCCATTCGTATGTGCATGTGATTACCTAATTGATTACCTAATTGTGTTTACGGGAAAGAGCCCAAAGCTCGTATCTTCCCGTCTCCTGATCGGTTCCATTTTATACTTAGTGATACTTATCATACCTGTCCTTAAAACTATGGATTGAGATAGCATTAACTACCTCCTCGCTTAGCCAATTCCAGTTATCAACTACTCTTACACTGAAAAAGTATTTCCTTACATCCTGCAAAGAAGTTTTCTTACCAAGCTTCAAACTATGACCTCTAGTTCTAGAGCCAGCCATATCAAAATATCGATCCCTATCCACTCTATCATAACCATGAAGGAATTTAAAGACTGTCACCATATCCCCCCTCACTCTTCTAGCTTCGAGTGATGGTAAGTATAATTCCCTCAGCCTCTCATCATAACTGAGATTGCGTATTTCTGGCACCAGTTTCGTGGCATGTCTTTGAACTTTTTCAAGCTTAGCTATGTGCTTTTTCAAGTGCGGATTCCAAAAGGGGGCTGCATTTCGGCCTCACATAGGTTACATAAATATTTCTGAACATTTCCTTGTCCATGTGCCTGAAGGCTACCCTTACATTTGATAAGAATGCATATGCTGCCCTTACTATGCCATTTATATGTATTTCTGGAGACAAATCTGCCAGTATGTTTACTCCTAGATCTCTCTCATTTTCTGTCTCTTGAAGTTGTACTCCAGCCACCGAGTAGTTAAGCTTGGGCCTTATTGTACTTGTACCCATTCTCATTACCTTACATTTTGAAGTATTGAACTTCATTAGCCACTTTTCTGACCACTCATGCAGATTATTTAGATCCTCCTGAAGTTCTCTACCATTGTTCTCGTTTTTTACTTTCTTCACAATCTTTGCATCATCTGCAAACATACTCATGAATGAATTTACAGACTCTGGTAGGTCATTTACATATACAAGGAACAAAAGTGGCCCTAAAACTGAACCCTGTGGAACTCCACTACTAACTTTTCTCCATTCAGACACTGAGTGTCTTACTCTAACCCTCTGTTCCCTTCCTTCTAAGTAAGTTTTTATCCATTCCAAAACATTCCCACCTATTCTAGCCATTGATTGCAGCTTCCTAATAAGTCTCCCATGTGGAAGTGTCAAACGCTTTCTGGAAGTCTAGGAATATGCAGTCTGCCCAGCCCTCTCTTTCCTGTAAGATTTGGCTTACCTCATCATAAAATTCTAATAAGTTTGTTACTGTTGATCTACCTTCTCTGAAGCCATGTTGCCTCACTGACAAAAAGTTGAAGGATTCCAAGTGAAGAGAGATATGTTTCCTTAGTAGTTTCTCCATAACTTTGCAAACTATGCTGGTCAAGGAAACTGGTCTATAGTTCAGAGCCGTATCCCTCCTTCCCTTTTTGAAGAAGGGTATCACATTTGCTTGTTTCCAGCATCTTGGAACCTCCCCCGACTCCAGTGACTCCTTAAATATGATACTTAGTGCCACTGATATTGTGTTTGCGCATTTTTTAAGCACGTTTGTGACTCGAGGGTTATTTGGGGGTCAATGCAAATTTTGTTTGTAAATAGTGTTCGTGGAGCAAGGTTCCATTGTGTATATATATACAGTGTTACCCCGGATATTCGCGTTTCTTGGTTCGCGTTCTCACTGTATTGCGTTTTTTTTTGGGGGGGGGGGGGGATTTTTTTTTTTTTTTAGATCACTGTGACACCAGGATGGGCCAAAAAATGATAAAATTAAGCAGACTTTATCAGGTTGCAAAGAGAAACAGAGATGGAGAGTGTAATGACCTGTCAGATGTGAAGGGATTATAAAAGATGTGTAATGAATATCCAGCTCTCTGCTGGGTTTTAATATACCTCTGCATTACTTTCATGATGTCTATTCCAATAATTCTGCTTAGATCTTATTATTATTATTATTATAATTATTATTATTATCATTGGCAACAATAATTTTCCTTTGATGATTGTGGAGATTATTATCATCATCATCATTATTATTATTATTAAGGGCTCATCATTGTTTGTACATCTGTTGGTTTATTTACTTTTAATAACTGTGTAAAGTGCCCCTCCCTAGTTGGCTGGGACAAAGAGAGTGTGGGGGGTTGGGTAGAATAGAATGTTGGAGAGAGAGAGAGAGAGAGAGAGAGAGAGAGAGAGAGAGAGAGAGAGAGAGAGAGAGAGAGAGAGAGAATCTTTAAGTAACTCTTGTTCATTCAACCAAAACTACATTATTTATAGTAAAAATAATGGTTTAATTACGAATCCGTAGTAATAATGATGATGATAATAATAATAATAATAATGATAATAATAATAATAATAATCTCCCCAATCATCATCAATGGAAAATTATTGTTGCCAATAATAATAATAATAATAATATCTAAGGAGAAGTTTTAGAATAGACATCATGAAGGTAATGCAGAGGTATAGTAAACCCAGCAGAGAGCTGGATATTCATTACACATCTTTTATAATCACTTCACATCTGACAGGTCATCACACTCCATCTCTGTTTCTCTTTACAGCCTGATAAAGGCCATTTTATTTTATAATTTTTGGCCTGTCCTGGTGTCATAATCATCTTAAAAAAAAAAAAAAAAAAAAAAAAATTAAAAGGCTGATCCTACTTCGCGCGGGGTCCCGGAACCGAACTACCGCGATAAGGGAGGCAACACTGTATATATATATATATATATATATATATATATATATATATATATATATATATATATATATATATATATATATATATATATATATATATATTAAAAATTCTGCAAGCAAAGTGCAACAGGTTCCTATATAATCGATGAAATTGCTGGGTAGTACACAGTAGTGTGCCATAATATACAGTAAATATTTTTTATCTGCTGTAGTTGCATAGTTGGAATAATATTGGTACAAACTCCCAATCACCAATGCAGGCTCGATTCTCATTGTTTCAACTTATTTTTTGCTTATTATAGCTCTTGAGTGTAAAACATGGATGAAATGAAATGGACACAAACTGATTAGAGCTGCAAAATTCCTTTTACATGTAAAATGAATGAAAATACATATACCAACATCAGTATATACTATACAGATTTTCAGTACACTACTTGTCATGTCTAGCTTCAGATGAGATTGTTAGTTTTTAAAGGTAGGTTAATGAATAATCATAAGAAATCAGTTGAAATCTTTATGAAGACATCGATATAATGAGTTTTCTATGCCAGTCTGGAGTACAATAATCCTGGGGGCCAATGTCATTGTTTGGTACAGTGATTGATAGTTGAGCAAAAGCTTCAGTCTTAGAGTAATACCATAGCAGGTGCATCGTGTGTTTCCGGGTATGATGGAGGGTCGGCGCCACTAACATAGTACAGTTTCCCTTTTATCTCGGTTTCCTTGTCCTTCAACAGCAGCCGATTAATGCAAGCCGGGAATACAGGGTTTTGGAAGCAGTTGGCTCTTGTAAAAAAAAAAAAAATACGAAAAAATATTGGTAAATGACAAGAAGTTATGTGAAAGGGTAAATCAAAGTGAAGAAAGTGGTTGTATCATCATTCCGTAAAAAAATTATGATGCTCTAAGAAAATTAATTCCTATTAAATTTTGAGGATCGTAACACAAGAAGTTCGTGTTTACTTAGCCACTTCAAGTGTCACTATCAATTCCTATTAAAAAAGGGGAGGACACAGACAGGTTGGAGTTAAGGAATTAAGGCTGGAGCCTTTTCTAACATCCCACGATGGGCTAAACATGGGTTTGTCACTTCCCAATTCCACTGCGCAAATGTGATCCCCATTACAAGTTCATCATGTAATACTGAATATATTTTAAAAAAAATGCTGGATATTTATAAGTTATACATCCTTTCAACCACTCTTCTGTATTAGCTCTGCATAAGATAATGTTATGAACAGGCTTTCTATAAAAAATTAGCTTTATACCAATTGATATATAAAGGAACTTCAATATCATGTATCAGCAATGCATTTGATAGAATTTACCACCATTCAATTGACACTATTTATGCAGACAAATTGCACTACCATGATGTAACTATTCTACAAGATTCATTTCCCATGAACGATACATTGCACCTTAATTAAAATAATTTTAATATTTATCCATATACGGCCATGACTATAAAAAAAGGATTGAAGTAACAGGGTTTAAGCTTAATCTGCTCATCCTCGTTTTCTCATCGAACATACATTCATATTATGAATGCAATCCCCCTTTTAAGAATTGGCCATGCTAAATAACACACATTTTCCAGAAACTATTACACCACAATCACTCCTCCTAATTCCTTGGGGATAAAGGGCTCCCACATATCCCCCCACCATGCTCGGGTCATCCACTGGGTAAGTGGGCAATGATCTCATCATAAGACCCGAAACAGCATATGTAAAAAAGGAGACTCACTTGCAATCCAGGAGAACATTAGGATTACGAAACAGATTGTAACAATCATCACATATCTGAACGAGAAAAGAGTACTGCTCCTTATCAAACTCTCCCTGGCATTTGATGAACTGAAATTCTTTGAAGGTGTTGGGCCGAATCTTGATGGAAGAGGGTGTTACAGTCTGTGAGCAACGGAAAAATATACAGAATTAAAGAACTGTTGTATGTGTCAAAATTAGTCCCCATTCAAATGGGAGCTGAGGCATTACGGCTAAATGCCCTTCCTAACAACCTGTGGGGAGATAGAACCCACGCTAATCACTTTCCTACTTGTGTGCTCTACCTAAGAGCTACCTAGGTCCCCCCAAAATATACAGAATACGACTACAAATGTAGAAGAATTTGGCTGAAAATAGCTTTTATATACAAGTAGCTTGTGTATGTGCAAGCCAATTTACACCAGTAGTGTATGAATGCCTTTAAATTTATTAAACAACACTTTGCAAGGCAAATCTGAGGACACATAAACAAGAGTATGGAATATATTCGAGTAAATGACTTTTTTTATGTTAAATATCTTTAGCTCTCTATATACACATGCCATAATCCCCCTTATAAGAGGAGTGATTAAGTCAAAGAGTATGGAATATATTCGAGTAAATGACTTTTTTTATGGTAAATATCTTTAGCTATCTATATACAAATGCCATAATCCCCCTTATAAGAGGAGTGATTAAGTCAAAGCAAAAGACTTTACTCTTCATGGGAGGAAAATACAAAGGAGTAGATTTCCAGTTCTCTCGTTTCACATTTAGTCGACTTTTACAACATACAGGTAACATGGAGGAGATAATCCTGCCTTTCCCTAAAAAAATTAATATGACATTTTCTGGGCTTGTATCTTACAACGGTGAACCAATCAGTGAAAGAAAATGTGAAAATACATAGCTATATTTTGGGCCCTAACTGGATGCCTTTTCAAGCACAAGAAAGTAAATGATATGACTATACACTCGAGTTGGTAGCTGCTGTAGCTCGGTGGTAGTGTGTGCAAGTATAAAAGCGAGTAATTCTGGTTTGATCCCATTGCGGGACATTAGCAAGGGCATCTATTCTTAATCCCTGCTCTTATATGTTTGTGTCCAACCCCATTGAATTGGGGCTAATTGTGACACAAAATGGTGCACACACATGTGCTTAGGCTGGGGTCCAGTTAGGATCTGAAACACACAAATTTATTTTCAAAGATTATTTCTCAAAAGGCTTTCCAAACAACTTCAGTGAATTCTCTCATGGCTTCCTTACCACTGAAGGCTGTATGGTAATAGTCTAATCTTATAACACAGGGTATTTTTCATAGATGTCATATTTGATATAAATATAAATACATACACATACAATGGACTCTATCCCCCATGTAAGGGGATGGCCGAGTAGAGCACACATTTACCATAGCTAATATATCTTAATCACTCCTCTTTTAGCTATTTTGGGATAAGAGACAACCACAATTTTCCCTACATCACCCTGTTTGGGTGACCATCAGGGACAGTGGGCAATGATAATAGGTATAAATACTCATTTTTTCCAAGCTGTAGCCACCACCTTTCTAGGTTTCAGCATGATATGGCACCAAAAACAAGCCCAAAGCTGTTCCCTTACATTCAGCATAGAGGTAGTAAAAATAAAAATAATAATAATAATAAAAGCCAGATACGTCTGCTACATGTTTGTGTGTACTTGTACCAAGAAATATTCCCAATACATTTCATATTTGAAGGAATTCTTTCATCACTTCCTGACGAATGCAACACACCTTCATGTGTGCATATATAATAACATGCTCTTAAATTTAAACGGTCAATATACTAACCAACTTATTTTATTGTGATAAGTCATCTTAAGAAAATTATTACTTTATTCAGGAAAGGTTAAAAGAGGCCGCAGTAGATTTGGTGATGGAGCTTGCAAGTTGTGATGTGATTAGCACGGGTTTGTACCCACTTTGGGGCTTTATGAAGGGCATCTATCCATAATTCCCCGGCCCCAACATCTCTGTGTCCTCCTCCATTAAAATGGGGACTAACTGTGATGCATAAAACAGTATTTATATACAAGAAGGGATAAAATATCTTATACTGACTGCTTTTACAAGAAATCAATATTTTGAGTTCTGAAAGCGCAAATTCAGAATTCGCTGAAATTTGATAATGCTTATACTGTTTAAGACAACACACTATACTTTTTAAGACCCTAACATTAACAGCCATTTTATAAGATTCATATTTTTTTTACTTCTTTCTAAAATATTTTAGTATCACTTAATGAAAGACAATCATTCTAATTACCTGTAACAGCATCAGAGAAGCCACAAACATCAACAAGCGACAACATGTCGTTTGATGTGGTGCCTTCTGATTTAAAGAAACAAAATATAGTTAGAAGAGAATCATGTTAGTTGTACTGACAAAATGAATACAAACATATATATTTAGAAATGGATCATGTTAGTTGTACTGACAAAAAATGTCCATAAAATCTTAATGATAAATCTTTCATGTGCAGAAGGAGGACAAGAGAGTGTGTGGTGAGATGGAAAAGCACATGGTGTAGGGTGATTTGGAGAGGACTGATCCTCTGTAGTGATCCATAAAAAGGCTTGAATGTGTGTGTATGAAGAGATGACTTTTATATACATTTAATAACATGAATTAAATAGTGTGTGTGAGAGAGAGAGAAAAGGGAGGTATACAATGCATGTAAGATGATAAAATAAAGAAAATAGGAGGCTTGAAAGTGAAGATAATTGGAAAACGGGGAATATATATATGAGAGAGAGAGAGAGAGAGAGAGAGAGAGAGAGAGAGAGAGAGAGGAGAGAGAGAGAGAGAGAGAGAGAGAGAGAGAGAGAGAGAGAGATAGAGAGAGAGAGAGAGAGAGAGAGGTGGGGGGCATGAAGAGATGAGGATTAAACAGAAAATATACCTAACATCATAATGAAAAACTGCATATAGAAAATGAATACCTAAGTTCATTTATAACTATGCCTGTTTTTGACAATATTCAAAAGAAAATAAAACAAGAACATCATGATTTTGTTTATAGCTGAAAAACTAAAATGTCGTGTACAAAAATATTTTATTATAAGCAATGATTTAGACGTTATTAAAAGAAAAATAATATACTTACTGGAGACATGAACTTGCTAATAGTGGAAGAGCTCTGCAGTAGAATATCACCGATGTTCACTCCTTAGGTGCTTTACCACTGAACCTAGGTGATTGAGAGAGTGTGTCCAACACCATACCTGCTCTCTCCTTATATACATTCCTCTCCGTTTTCAAGAAACATTATCACAGCTGGATAAAGAAATATACATAAAAAAAAAAATCTTCCTTAGAATGTTCATATTTAGCTCTCTAGCCACTCTCCTTTGCAAAATTAACTTTATTTTTATATAATTCACGTAATAACTATTATTAACGTAAAATTACATGTCTTTTTAAGTTACTCTCATTTGAAAGAAGCTGGTAAGATAGAAATTACTCATGCCTTATAATCATCATTATATATATATATATATATATATATATATATATATATATATATATATATATATATATATATATATATATATATATATATATATAGATATATATATATATATATAAATATATATATATATATATATATATATATATATATATATATATATATATATATATATATATATATATATATATATATACATATTATACAGGGTGTCCCCCACTTTACGTCCAGATTATGTTCCTTACAGCTGAAGTAAGTCGGAATACACCAATAATTTGAACATAGGTCCCACATCAATGCTGAAAATAAATACCTTAAAACTTAGGAAAATAATCTAAGTTCTGAACATAGTACATAAAAACAGTTCAAGTCTATTATACAGTATTTCTTACCTTTATTGCTGTGGTTGGTTTGCATCTGGATGACTGGTAAGTTGAAATATTGATTTATTAATGATACATTAATTAATTGGTCTCTGATGTAACATCACAACGACTTAAAATGGAGACCCCAATATATATATATATATATATATATATATATATATATATATATATATATATATATATATATATATATATATATATATATATATATATATATATTGTGTGTGTGTGTGTGTGATTACCTAATTGTGTTTACGGGAAAGAGCCCAAAGCTCGTGTGTGTGTGTGATTACCTAATTGTGTTTACGGGAAAGAGCCCAAAGCTCGTATCTTCCCGTCTCCTCATCGGTTCCATTTTAGACTTAGTCATACTTATCATACCTGTCCTTAAAACTATGGATTGAGATAGCATTAACTACCTCCTCGCTTAGCCAATTCCAATTATCAACTACTCTTACACTGAAAAAGTATTTCCTTACATCCTGCAAAGAAGTTTTCTTACGAAGCTTCAAACTATGACCTCTAGTTCTAGAGCCAGCCATATCAAAATATCGATCTCTATCCACTCTATCATAACCATGAAGGAATCTAAAGACTATCACCATATCCCCCCTCAATCTTCTAGCTTCGAGTGACTGGTAGTCTAATTCCCTCAGCCTCTCATCATAACTGAGATTGCGTATTTCTGGCACCAGTTTCGTGGCATGTCTTTCAACTTTTTCAAGCTTAGCTATGTGCTTTTTCAAGTGTGGATTCCAAAAGGGGGCTGCATATTCGAGTTTTGGCCTCACATAGGTTACATAAATATTTCTGAACATTTCCTTGTCCATGTGCCTGAAGGCTACCCTTACATTTGATAAGAATGCATATGCTGCCCTTACTATGTCATTTATATGTATTTCTGGACACAAATCTGCCAGTATGTTTACCCCTAGATCTCTTTCATTTTCTGTCTCTTGAAGTTGTACTCCAGCCACCGAGTAGTCAAGCTTGGGCCTTCTTGCACTTGTACCCATTCTCATTACCTTACATTTTAAAGTATTGAATTTCATTAGCCACTTTTCTGACCACTCATGCAGACTATTTACATCCTCCTGAAGTTCTCTACCATTGTTCTCGTTATTTACTTTCTTCACAATCATTGCATCATCTGCAAACATATGCATGAATGAATTTACAGACTCTGGTAGGTCATTTACATATACAAGGAACAAAAGTGGCTCTAAAACTGAACCCTGTGGAACTCCACTACTAACTCTTCTCCATTCAGACACTGTTTTACTCTAACCCTCTGTTCCCTTCCTTCTAAGTAAGTTTTTATCCTAATAAGTCTCCCATGTGGAACAGTGTCAAACGTTTTCTGGAAGTCTAGGAATATGCAATCTGCCCAGCCCTCTCTTTCCTATTAGATTCGGCTTACCTCATCATAAAATTCTAATAAGTTTGTTACTGTTGATCTACCTTCTCTGAAGCCATGTTGTCTCCCTGACAAAAAGTTGAAGGATTCCAAGTGAAGAGAGATATGTTTCCTTAGTAGTTTCTACATAACTTTGCAAACTATGCTGGTCAAGGAAACTGGTCTATAGTTCAGAGCCGTATCCCTCCTTCCCTTTTTGAAGATAGGTATCACATTTGCTTGTTTCCAGCATCTTGGAATCTCCCCTGACTCCAGTGACTTTTTAAATATGATACCCAGTGCCACTGATATTGAGTTTGCCCCTTTTTCAAGTACATGAGGGGATATGTCATCAGGACCTGTAGCTTTATGAACATCTAAATCCATCAGCGCTTTGCATACCTCTGTGGCTGTAAGGTTGATGTTCTCTAATACCAGCCTTTGAGCTTCTATCTCTGCAATCTGAGGGGGTGGGGTATTTTCTACTGTAAATACTGACTGAAACTCCTTGTTCAATTCTTTGTGTGTGTGTGTATATATATATGTATATATATATATATATGTATATATATATATATATATATATATATATATATATATATATATATATATATATATATATATATATATATATATATTTATTTATCTACTACAACTCATCTTCAGATATATCTAATTTACATAAACGAAAGAAGTGAGATATATATATATATATATATATATATATATATATATATATATATATATATATATATATATATATATATATATATATATATATATATATATATATATATTGGTGACCCCAACCCACGAACAAATCAACATGCAAACAAAATTTTGAACAAAATTTGACCCCAACCCACAAACAAAAATGTGTTGGTCAAGTCACCACATGTCCCTTTCGGCCGCTCTCAGTTCTGCATTGGTGCCCGCGCTGTGTGGTTCGTTTGTGATTCTATCACAGTTCTATTGTTTTTCTTTTAATATAGCCCTTTTTATGTCTCCTAAGAGAGTTAAAAGTGTTAGTAAAATTGATGTCAAACACCCCAGATGCATAACAGTGGAAACAAAAAAAAGAAATTGCAAAACATGAAACTGGGGTGCATGTGCCCGGTCTGACCACACAATATAACATGCCAAAGTCCACCATCTGTACTATTTTAAAGAATAAAGAGATCTTAAAGGCAGCTGATGTGGGTAAGGGAGTAAATATATTAACAAAGAAAAGGTCACAGGTGATAGAAGAAGAAATTATTATTGTTGTGGAAAAATGAAAAACAGTTGGTTGTCGATAGTATTAGCAAGGCAATAATATGCGCTAAGGCTTTGCAAATCCACCAAGATTTAGTAGCGAACTCTCCGACTTCTGGTGGCGTTAAACTGGAGGAATTTAAAGCCAGTAGAAGCAGGTTTGAACACTTTTGTAGACAAACTGGGATTCATAGCATCATTAGACATGGAGAGGCAGCTAGTTCCGACCAAAAAGCAGCGGGTTCCTGCGTAAAGGAATTCGCTAAATATAATGAGTGAAGGATATATCCTATAACAAGTGTTAATTGTGATGAAACGTGACTCTTTTGGAAGAAAATGCTCAAAAGAACCTGTATAACCCAAGAGGAGAAATCACTGCCTGGCCACACATCAATCAAAGACAGCCTTACCCTTTTACTGTGTGCTAATGCTAGTGGGGAGTGTAAGATCAAGCCTCTTTTAGTTTACTATTCTGAAAATCAGCATGTTTTTAAACGCAATATCGTATTGAAGGCTAGCCTCTCAGTAATGTGGAGGTCAAATCCAAAGGCTTGGGTCATGTGAATTTTATTCCTAGAGTGAAGAAATATCTTGAGGAAAATGATTTTCCTCTTAAGTGTCTCCTCATAATGGATAATGCTCCTGCCCATCCTCCAGGTGTGGAAGATCATCTCCCTATACATTATGACTTCATTAAAGTAAAATTTCTGCCTCCCAACACCACTTCTATCCTCCAGCCTATGAACCAGCGGGTAATTTCTAATTTAAAAAAATTGTATACAAAGGGTATTTTTGCCAGGTCACCAATGACACGGATTTGACCTTTCGTGATATCCGGCAATACCACTTTCATATCCTCCACTGCACTGGCCTCATTGAAAAAGCATGAAAGGAGGTCTCATATCGTACACTGAACTTTTCTTGGAGGAAACTTTGGCCAGGTTGTGTTACTGATAGAAACTTTGAAGGCTTCCAGGAGGAGGTAGCTATTCAAATTGTGAATGAAATTGTGGCCACAGGCAAAAGTTTGGGCTAGGAGGTCAGTGAGGAAGATGTGGAAGAGCTAGTGGAGGACCACAAAGAACTTACCACGGATGAATTAATTGAGTTACAACGTGAACAGGAAGGGGGTGAGAGGGTGAAGAACAAGAAAGAAGCTGAGAAAAAGGCTGATTTATTAGGCCCCGGAGGGGTCAGGCGAAGCCCCATCGCGTCGCCTATGGGGAACGCCCTAGTATGGTGAATATTCTCGTTATCTGTACTGGCCATATTTTGGTCTTGGCAGAATTTTTATGGCTGGATGCCCTTCCTGCTGCCAACCCTCCCCATTTACCCGGGCTTGGGACCGGTACCAAGTTGAGGTTGGCTTGCCCCCTCTGAGGCTGGAATGAGGAAGTGCAAGAAAGGGTGAAGAACAAGAAAAAAAGCTAAGAAAAAGGCAGATTTATCAGGCCTGGAGCAGGATAAAGACGAGTACAAGCAGGCAAAGAGAGCAGTAGCAAATGCAGGCAGAGCATTGAATGAAGTCTATGAAGAGCTGGAAACACCAGAAGGAGAGAAGAAAAGATTGCGAATTGCCAAGGCCCGAGATGCTGCATCCAAAGACTTGACCCAAGTAAGACAAATAAAGGATAACCATGGAGTAGTTCTAGCAGAAGAGGATGAAATAAAAAGCAGATGGGAAACTTATTTTGGGGGATTACAAAATGAAGAGAACCCAAGAGCTGTATTTGAAGATGAACTTCCAAATGAAGCAGTTACAACAACAGTGACTAGAAGAGAGGTAGAGTGGGCAGTAAGGAAAATTAAAAATGGAAAGGCAGCAGGACCTGATAAGATGCCAGTGGAGGTATGGAAGAGTCTTGGAGAGGAAGGCATAGATACCTTGTGGGACTTAATGCAAAAGATCTTTAGTAAGGAAAAGATGCCAGAAGAGTGGAGAGGAAGCCTAATCATTCCAATCTATAAAGGGAAGGGAGACATTCAGGAGTGTGGAAACTATAGAGGAATAAAGTTGTTAAGTCATACTATGAAGATATGGGAGAAGATCATAGAGAGGAGACAATTGGGGATGAACAGTTTGGCTTCATGCCTGGAAGAGGGACAGTGGATGCCATATTTGCCTTGAGACAAATGATGAAAAAGCATCGGGAGAAACAGAAAGGACTGCATATGGTCTTTATTAACCTGGAGAAGGCATATGATAAAGTACCACGTCAAGAGGTGTGGAGGTGCATTAGAGAAAAGGGAGTCCCCGAGAAATATGCAAGAATTATCCAAGATATGTATGAGAGGGCAGAGGCAAATGTTAAGAGCAGTGTGGGTTTTATGAAAAGTCTCTCAGTAAATGTTGGTCTGCATCAAGGGTCTGCTTTGAGTCCATATCTATTTGATCTGGTCTTGGATGTAGTAACCCAGGGTATTAGAGATCAGTCACCATGGTGTATGCTCTTTGCAGATGACATTGTACTGTGTAGCAACAGACGAGAGGTAATGGAGGAGAAGTTTGAGGAGTGGAGAAGAGTGATGAAGGATAGAGGACTGAGAATCAGTTCATATCTGTGAATGTTTGTAAGTATGGGAGCTTCTGTATTGATTTTTAAATCATGGAACATTTCTATGAGGAAGTTGAGGAATGGCTGCATTCACTCTAATGCGTTAGCAATCTTTGTGTATGCCATTTTTTGCCACACTTAGTACACAATCGAGGGTGGACATAATTAGGCAATTAAAGATATGATGAGGGTGGGGGATTAAAGCTGGATGCACTGCCTATTGTCCCACGGTGGGAGCAAACCTGTATTAGTCACTTCAAGAATCAATCAAGGACTCTACCACAGAGATACCGCAGCCAAAAATAAATTAGTAACCTAGAGTTATTACAGGGGTCTTTGGTTTACAATGTCCTCGAGTTACAATGTTTCGCGGTTACAACGCATCTCACAGGAATTATTTTGCTGCTTCTATGATAATTCTTGGCCCGTATTATGTCTACCAAGCTTAAAGATTTTTCTGATAGCAGTGCTATGAAACAAAGGAACGCCATCACCATGAAGTGAAATTAGACAGAGTGATGTGCATGGAAAAGGGAGAAACTTTACTTCTGCATTAGCATAGGTGTGTTTCGACAAACATTACACTGAAATTTGGGTTACATCACATTTCAGGAATGGAACTTCACGAAAATTGAGGACCTCCTGTACATAGCACTTTAAAATGTGACTGCACCTCATGCATACATACACAATTATTACTGCATTTTTAATAAAAGACTATCCTACATATGAAGGCAGGCTAACTTATTAAAGTCCTATACAATTAAAAACGTCTAAGAGGCGCTAGGAAAAGAATCCAGCTCAAACCTGTCTGGGTCTATTCCCATTTAAATGTGGATTAGTAGTGACACACAAACTGGCAAACATCATGGATATGAAAACGTAAGTTACACTACTATGTAATAAAATTATAATTTATTTAAATGCAATAAAAATAACTTTACACCTACCATGCCACTTAAAAACAAACGATAAACTAATAATCTTCTTGTACTCACCACAAAAACCTGTACAATACTCTCAAGAGGTTGTGGAAGCTTCACACCATGATCCTGAGCCTCTAATTTGCTATCTTCCATCGTTACAAGAACGAGTGGATCACTGTAGAAATTTTTGCTGTACAACTTGCTTTTGTTCTCACGTCATGAAGTTTTTGTGTGTTCTTTTAAATTTCAGGTCTCAGATGGGAAGCTAAACCTCTACACTTATGTACTCGCTATATTAAGAATTAGGAGGTATTTTCTTATAAGTACAATGCTTCTATCATAAGGATATATATATATATATATATATATATATATATATATATATATATATATATATATATATATATATATATATATATATATATATATATATGGCACCTGGAACACAGTTGACTGTGCTTGGAGCATAACCCTAACTAACTGTCTCATGACAAGTAGTATTCAAAAAGGTAAAGTACGTTAAAGTTTCTCATGAATGGAAGAATATATAAACATAAACAGCATAACAATATATATTCTTTTTTAAATATGTTATCTTCTTACTGTAGGGATTCAAACCTGGTATATGTAGAACAGGTATCCACAGCATAGTGCATTAAACCATTGAAGTTTGTAAAGGAGAACTGGAACTTCTACCGAAGTCACTCAATAGTACCCTGTAAATCTAAGACTTCAATAAAAGCTCCGGTTCTCTCTGTTTTTGGAGAGCCTTTATTTTTTGGTTTGGTGAGCTATACTGAAGACTCCTGTTCTACAGGCCCATTATTCTATGGTAAATTTTAAAAAAAATTAGAATTTGAATATATCACACCTGCTGTCATATCAAATGTGTATTTTTCCCCATGCATCCACCTGATGTGAATAAAAGTCCTTTTAAATATTATACTCAATAATATATGAATATATTATTGATATCGGTGTTGACTACTGAGGGAGTTGCTAAATATTTGGAAAACACTAAACTTTTAGTCTCCTTGTGCATTATTCTTTTTAATAAATACCTTCAATGGTCCATTACTAGACAATTTTTTTTTAATAAATAACTTCTAAAAGCCTTTTCCGGGAAGTTTGTTCTTACAAGTTTTCACTAAATATACCCATTAGTCTACAGCTAGCCAAGGTAGGACACCTAATTTTCTTCAGAGATACTACCTCAATTTTAAGTGAATGCATACTAAGCATCAGGCTTCTAGAATTCCCACTGAACTTTTGTGTGCATGACATCTTTTTAGTAATAGTTCAGGAATGTTGATAATTCTATTTAAAAAAAATTATTTATACTTAGAGGAGAGAAGATTTGTTCAACTAGACTGTCTTCATAGTTAGGCCAAAAATAAAGCATGGTATATATCATATTTTCTTTATACATTTTCAAATAATTTATCTATTTCCTACAGCATGAATACAAATACCCTATTGTATAATATAGCCTAGATGCGGGTAAACAAGGCCTTATGGTTTTATCATTTACCACGAAGAGGTAAGAAATGCTCTCTTTAAGTTCTACTATCAGCTATAGGGGATCACTCAAGCCTGGTGGTTAAAATACTCGACTCTGGAGGTGACAGATCCGCAACCTATCCCACCGCATGGCGTTAGAACTGGTGTCCAGCCTTAAATCCCAGCTCTAATCAGTCGGTGTCCACCCTAATAATAGGAACTGATAGTAACAATTAAAACAAAAAATAAACAGTTTGCTTTGTGAAACTTCATTTTATCTCATAATCTGCAGAATCTTAACTCTGTTCCACAGTAAATAGATTCATGAAAGATATCATGTACTGTGTTTAACTGCTTTTCTGAGCCAATAAGATTTGAACAATCAACAAAATAGTATGCTACAGCCTAACAGTTACAAAGGAAGAGAACGATAATGTTAAGTGGTAAGTATTGAACCTATAAACAAATCAAGAACATATCCACTGTCTCCATTCTCTTCAAAAGTGTCCAGTAAACAGTGCCTCAAAAGTCACTCCTTAATTGTCTCCTGCAGTCTTTTCTAATTCTTACTGCCTATCTTCCGTCAAAAAGCAGATCTATCATCACCTCAGGGCCTAGTTCTACCATGTCTTTAAGTCTTCATTACTTTGACTTTTCTTTTTCCAACTGTCCTTTACCTATTGTGTAAATATGCTCTTATTTCTGCCTTGTCCATCAGCTTATCCTTTATGTCGTCTTAATGTTTTTTCAGTGCCCGGACCTAATGACACCAGATTTCTTGCTTGTCCTGGTGTCATAATATAATAAAAATCTCCCAATTTTCTTCCTCACTCTTAAGTCAGTATACATAGTATCAAAATCTTTTACTCAGTTCCTAGCAGCAAATATTATCTCCAGTCTCTATCACTGTATCTATGCAGCAAACATCGTATTAGTTTTCTTCAACATCTCTCTGTAGTAAAACTTGAATCAAAATCTCTTCATTAGTCCCTATGCAGCAAAACATCATCTCAAGTCTCTGTCGGTGTCTCAAAATAGTAAACAGTGTTCCAGTTCTTCTTCATTTGCTATGCAGGAACATTGTATAAAAAAAAAAACTTATTCAGTCCCTATGCATCAAACATCTCCAATTTCTATGCAGTAAATACTGTATTAGTTCTCTTCTCCAACGTCTTCTTATCCAAAGTTTTTGTCAGTATCTCTTAAGCAGGAAACATTGTATGAATTCTCTTCTTTAACGTTTCTATGCAACACTCGCCTCCGGTTCATGTAATTTCCTAATATGGCTTAATTATATTCTCTTCAAGACCTGTAAGGGTGCAAAACACAATAATGAACATAACCACTGAAGACAGCATGGGACCACAACAGAAAAAAAAAAAAAAAAAAAAAAAAAAAAGGCAAACAGCTTCAACTGCTTACAAATCCTCACCTGCATTTGTTAATTACTCTGGGAAAAAAAAAGGGGGGGGGGAGATAACCAGCTCTCTGCTCACCATACCACTTTGAATTGGCACTTACAACATGCAAGCAAAAGGGGTGTAGTATTCATGTTCCCTACCACCAAGGGTTTAACGAGAAATATTATGCTTACATTTAATTGCAAAAATTCAACGATGGACATCATGGATTTTTCTATCTTTACATTCAGGTTGACTCATTTTCACAGAAGGAAATTGTCCATTATATGGCAACGTATAATGTTCTAATTATTTAACCCTATCGCTAAGGGTGAATTATTATTGTCTAAGTAGTAATGATAAAAATGTAGCAGAATTCCCTCCTCAAGAAGATAAAGTTGCTTATTCAAAGAATTATTAATTAAGAAAATAATAAAAGTCCACAATAATATAGTGCGTTATATATATATATATATATATATATATATATATATATATATATATATATATATATATATATATATAGTGCTCCCTCAATTATCACGGGGTTTCGGTTCAAGGACCAGCCGCAAAAGGTGAAAATTCATGAAGTAGGAGCACCATATTTATTACAGGTATTTTACATTAATTTTTACATTTACTGTATAAACCCTCCCTGCACTGTTAACAACTCACCCTTTACTTTATTAATAACAGTGTGCAAGCGTAAATTTATATGAACGTGATATTATGAAGATTGAAAAAAGCATTAAGAACAGCAAACAAACTTTCGATATAATATTGTCAGGGAAATAGCATGTAGAGAATACATCAATTTCATTTAAGTTTCCCCTGCACAGTATGATATACGTTTTCTTTGTAAAGAATTGTATACGTTTTCTTTTTCTCTCGGCTGACTTTGTTTACGTTAAGATTTCGTGCAGCATGGTTGATATGTAAAGAAGAGAGTATAATGTTTAGAACCAAGGAATATTAATAATACTATAATCATGAAAATTTGATAAACCCCAAATAGGGTGAGTAAATAAATATTTTATGAGTAAGATATTGTGCCTGAATAGTGATAAGCATCAGCTGATACGGAAGCGGCAAAACGTTTTGGTTTGAGGTTTGTTCTCCCGCATCCTCCTCCTCTTCTACCTCTTAAAGCGATCGAATATTATGAAGAAAATTGAAAAAAAGCATTAAGAACAAACAGCAAACAAAATTGCAATATAATATCGTCATGGAAATAGCGTGCGAGGGCGTATTAGCTGATACGGAAGCGCCATATTGTTTGCAGATAGAGGTTCGTTTTCCCGCATCCTCCTCCTCTTCTACAGCTAAATGCGATCGAATATTATGAAGAGACTTGAAAAAAAAGCATTAAGAACAAGCAGCAAACAAACTTTTGATATAATATCGTCAGGGAAATAGCGTGAGAGGGTGTATCAGCTGATACGGAAGCGCCAAAACGTTTGCAGATAGAGGTTTGTTCTTCCGCATCCTCCTCCTCTTCTACTGCTTAATGTGATCGAATATTATGAAGAGAATTGAAAAAAAAAATTAAGAACAAACAGCAAACAAACTTTTGATATATCATCAGGGAAATAGCGTTTAAAGAATATATATATTTCATTTATATTTCCCCGATATATGTTTTCTTTGTAACGAATTGTATAGTTTTCTTTTTCTCTCAGCTGACTTTAAGTTAAGATTTCGTGCAGCAAGGTCGATATGTAAAGAAGATAGATTAATTTTTAGGACCAAAGAATATTAACAATACCATTATCTTGAAAATTAGATAAACCTCAAATAGGTTGAGTAAATAAATATTTTATGAGTAAGATATTGTGCCTGAATAGTGATAAGCATCAGCTGATATGGAAGCGGCAAAACGTTTTGGTTAGAGGTTCGTTCTCCCGCATCCTCCTCCTCTTCTACAGCTTAATGCGATCAAATATTATGAAGAGAATTGAAAAAAAAGCATTAAGAACAAACAGCAAACAAACTTTCGATATAAAATCATCAGGGAAAAAGTGTGAGGGTGCATCAGCTGATATGGAGGCGGCAAAACGTTTGCATCCTCGTGCCACCTGTTGCGATACTACAGCTGAAGGTTTTATGAACTTAAATAGGTCTGTCCAGGACAGTCTGATGTTAAGTCTTCCTTCAGTTATGGTTCTTTTTCTATGCCTACAGCTACACTGCATATTCTTAGATATTCATTACACATCTTTTATAATCTCTTCACATCTGACAGGTCATTACACTCTCCATCTCTGTTTCTCTTTACTTTATGTATTCTTCGCGCCCAGGCCCGATAAAGGCCGTTATATTTTATTATTTTTTGGCCTGTCTTGGTGAACAAAAAAAAAATAATAAATAAATAAAATAAAATAAAATTGCACTGAATTTGCGGTAGGTGAACAGCGATATAGCGAGGGATTACTGTATATATATATATATATATATATATATATATATATATATATATATATTTCTCAGAATAACGCAGATAGGTTCTCAGAAGTGATGGGTAAATGGAAAATCGTGTGAAAAAACTAGTCATTTTCCATGGTAAACAATGATAAAAGGCATAGCTCATTCCACAACCGCCCATAGACACACTATACCAAAGATATAAGATAAGTAAAACATATTTTATAAGTGCTGTACATAAAAAAGCAGAAAGACCTATAGTTATTTACATTAACATGCAATTATTGTACAGTATAAGATTTACAGATTTACTGTACAGTAAACAAATCAATGCACTCTATTATGCGGTGGGCAACAGGCATACACTGGGACGTGCATGGTGGTGGTGAGAACGAGGATGCATACGTTTTGCCGCCTCTGTATCAGCTGATGCACCCTCGCACAGTGTTTCCCTGACGATATTACATCGAAACTTTGTTTCCTGTTTGTTCTTAATGCTTTTTTCCATTATCTTCATAATATCCGATCGCATTAAGCGGTAGAAAAGGAGGATACAGGAGAACGAACACCTATTGGCAAACGTTTTGCCGCTTCCATATCAGCTGATGCTTATCACTATTCAGGCACAATATCTTACTCATAAAATATTTATTTATTCACTCTATTTGGGGTTTATCTAATTTTCAAGTTTATAGTATGTATTATTAATATTCCTTGGTTCTAAACATTATTCTATCTTCTTTACATATCGACCGTGCTGCACAAACTCTAAACGTACACAAAGTCAGCCGAGAGAAAAAAAAACTATACAATTCGTTACAAAGAATACATATATTGGGGAAATTTAAATGAAATATATATATTCTCTACACGCTATTTCCCTGACGATATTCTATAGAAAGTTTGTTTGCTGTTTGGTCTTAATGCTTTTTTTCAAGTTTCTTCATAATATTCGATCGCATTAAGAGGTAGAAGAGGAGGAGGATGCAGGAGAATGAATCTCTATCGGCGAACGTTTTGTCACACTTACGTATCAGCTGATGCACCCTCGCACGCTATTTCCCTGATGATACTATATCGAAAAATTTTTTGCTGTTTGTTCTTAATGCTTCTTTACATATTTCTTCCTAACATTCGATCGCATTAAGCGGTAGAAGAGGAGGAGGAGGATGCGGGAAAACGAACCTCTATCGGCAAAAGTTTTGTCACACTTCCGTATCAGCTGATGCACCCCTGCAACGCTATTTCCTTGACGATATTATATAAAAAATTTATTTGCTGTTTGTTCGATGCTTTTTTTCAATTTTCTTCATGATATTTGATCGCATTAAGCGGTAGAAGAGGAGGAGGATGCGGGAGAAGGAACCTTTATCAGCAAATGTTTTGTCACACTTCCGTATCAGCTGATGCACCCTCGCACGCTATGTCCCTGACGATATTATATCGAAAATTTGTTTGCTGTTTGTTCTTAATGCTTCTTTTCATATTTCTTCATAATATTCGATCGCATTAAGCGGTAGAAGAGGAGGAGGATGCGGGAAAACGAACCTCTATCGGCAAAAGTTTTGACACACTTCCATATCAGCTAATGCACCCACGCACGCAATTTCCCTGACGATATTATATAAAAAATTTGTTTGCTTTGTTCTTGATGCTTTTTTAAAATTTTCTTCATAATATCCGATCGCATTTAGCGGTAGACGAGGAGGAGGAGGATGGCGGAAAAGTGCCTCCGAGGCGGTCGATTTTTTTTTTTACTAAAATGATTTTTTTTTTTTTTACATTTTTTGCACTGCTGTAATTCGCAAATTTCGTATTTTTTTACTATTATTTTTTGGGGGGCGTTATTGCAATTTTGCGGTAAAAAAAAAACGAACAAGGTATGTATATATATATATGTGTGTGTGTGTGTATATATATATATATATATATATATATATATATATATATATATATATATAGATAGATAGATAGATATATATATATATATATATATATAAGATAGATAGATAGATATATATATATATATATATATATATATATATATATATATATATATATATATATATATATCTGGAGTAAAAGCAAGATCTTCCGTTAACCTGATTAGTTAAATTCCTCAGTTGTACTAACAATTTTATTGCAAAACGGTTAGAAATTATGCCGAAATAGTGAATAACAGCTACTAAGGATATTACCGTTATTGGTAGATAAGCACAAAATAATAATTTCGTTAACTGATACTCATCATCTTATTTATTGAAACCTTTATATATATATATATATATATATATATATATATATATATATATATATATATATATTATATATATATATATATATATATATATATATATATATATATATATATATATATAGTGTTACCCCGGTTATTCGCGTTTCTTGGTTCGCGTTCTCACTCTATCGCGGTTTTTTGGGGGGTAAATTATCATTTTATTTTATGGGTATACGCAAAATTATTAAAATATTGAAAAAAAAAAATTTCAGTATTTTAATTTTTTTAGTGGAAATGTAAATTTACGTTGCTTGCTGTTATTTATGATGTAAAGGGTGTTTTTTTAACAGTGAAGGGAGGGTTTATACAGTTTGTAAAGGAAAATATAATTGCAAATGAGTATGTGTCACGTCATCATCACCTCATTCATCGAAATTTTATCCATCACTTTCATAAAAATTTACGTTGCGTGCTGTTATTTATAATGTAAAGGGTGTTTTTTAAGTGCAGGGAGGGTTTATACAGTTCGTAAACAAAAAAATAATTGTAAATGAGTATGTGCGTCACGTCATCATCACCTCATTCACCGTAATTTTATCTATCACTTTCATAAAAATTTATGTTGCGTGCTGTTATTTATAATGTAAATGGTGTTTTTTTAACAGTGCAGGGAGGGTTTATACAGTTCGTAAACGAAAAAATAGTTGTAAATGAGTATGTGTCACGTCATCATCACCTCATTCATCGTAATTCTATCTATCACTTTCATAAAAATTTACGTTGCTTGCTGTTATTTATAATGTAAAGGGTGTTTTTTTAACAGTTCAGGGAGGGTTTATACAGTACGTAAACGAAAAAATAATTGTAAATGAGTATGTATGTCACGTCATCATCACCTCATTCACCGTAATTTTATCTATCACTTTCATAAAAATTTACGTTGCTTGCTGTTATTTATAATGTAAAGGGTGTTTTTTTTAACAGTGCAGGGAGGGTTTATACAGTACGTAAACAAAAAAATAATTGTAAATGAGTATGTGTCACGTCATCATCACCTCATTCATCGAAATTTTATCCATCACTTTCATAAAAATTTACGTTGCGTGCTGTTATTTATAATGTAAAGGGTGTTTTTTAAGTGCAGGGAGGGTTTATACAGTTCGTAAACAAAAAAATAATTGTAAATGAGTATGTGCGTCACGTCATCACCACCTCATTCACCGTAATTTTATCTATCACTTTCATAAAAATTTATGTTGCGTGCTGTTATTTATAATGTAAATGGTGTTTTTTTAACAGTGCAGGGAGGGTTTATACAGTTCGTAAACGAAAAAATAGTTGTAAATGAGTATGTGTCACGTCATCATCACCTCATTCATCGTAATTCTATCTATCACTTTCATAAAAATTTACGTTGCTTGCTGTTATTTATAATGTAAAGGGTGTTTTTTTAACAGTGCAGGGAGGGTTTATACAGTACGTAAACGAAAAAATAATTGTAAATGAGTATGTATGTCACGTCATCATCACCTCATTCACCGTAATTTTATCTATCACTTTCATAAAAATTTACGTTGCTTGCTGTTATTTATAATGTAAAGGGTGTTTTTCTAACAGTGCAGGGAGAGTTTATACAGTTCGTAAACGAAAAAATAATTGTAAATGAGTATGTCACGTCATCATCACCTCATTCACCGTAATTTTATCTATCACTTTCATAAAAATTTACGTTGCTTGCTGTTATTTATAATGTAAAGGGTGTTTTTTTAACAGTGCAGGGAGGGTTTATACAGTACGTAAACGAAAAAATAATTGTAAATGAGTATGTATGTCACGTCATCATCACATTCACGGTAAGTTTTCTTACCACTTTCATAAAAATTTACGTTGCTTGAAGTTATCTATAATGTTAAGGGTGTTTTTTTAACAGTGCAGGGAGGGTTTATACAGTACGTAAACGAAAAAATATTTGTAAATGAGTATGTATGTCACGTCATCATCACATTCACGGTAAGTTTTCCTATCACTTTCATATAAATTTATGCTTGCATGCTGTTATCTATGAAGTAAAGGGTGGTATGTTAACAGTACAGGGACAGTCTATACAGTGTAAACGTAAAAATATATTAAAATATCTATGTACATATAGGCTGATCCTACTTCGCGGATTTCCTGGTTCGCGCCGGGTTCCGGAACCGAACTACCGCGATAAGTGAGGCAACACTGTATATATATATATATATATATATATATATATATATATATATATATATATATATATATATATATATATATATATATATATAATAAAAAAAAAAAAAAAAAAAGTACAACTGAGGAAATTAATTTATCAAATATATGAAAGCACCTGCTTTTTACATAAAATATATCATACATCATTGTAGACTTTTACTACATTCTTATATTAACCAACCACGTTATGAATTTTCTTTCAAATTATACTTGTTAAGGGTCAGATATCATGTCAATACATCAATAATGTTAAAACAATGTAACTGCAGGGCTTATGTATCTTACTTAGCCGTCAAATTCTGACTGCACCATAAAAAATCAAGTTACCAACATACTATTTAAGCGATCATGTAAAATTCAGACGAATTAACGGGAGAGAAGAAATTAATTACCTCAAAGGTATTTTGCTTGTAACACTCCCTGGAAGCATTGTGGAGATGAAGAGGTGCCAATGGAAAGTCCATACTAGCCTTTTGTACCATTCCAGAAATCTTCCTAGCAAGCGTCACACAAAACATCTGGGACCCGAAATACAAGCAACTTCCCTCCACACCCTCGCAAGTCTTGAACGCAACCCACTACCCATTTTGCTTCTTCCAAACCAATTAGATTCTTCACAAGCTTCGTCAACCTCCCCGCTTAGAGCTTCAGAAAAATGACATATCTTCGTATGATTGCTTCGCTCGTTACGTTTTTTCTAGACTCGCTTGAGATCAAAAAATTCAGTTTCTTCATTGAGTGATAATTTAAAAGTGAAGATTATTGGAATCCCAGCTTTTTTCTTTTTTTCTTTCTTTCAATCTTCCACAGCCAACTGATTTGATCTTCTCGTCAAAGCTTCCCTAAAGATTCTTCTTCTCTCCTCTATTAAAGAATTCCTTAGCTTCCAATATTCACCAAAACTTCCAATCATCTTCAAGCCTTTGGGATGATAAAAAAAAATAAATGTTAAGGTCCATTTTATTTGTACACCAAACCACAGACGTTTTCTCTCTGCACAAGCTAAATTTATTACTAAATCAGTATTGTAATGACTTAATTATATCTGTCAAGAGAAAGACTGGCTCCTACCTCTTGTACACCAAGCCACAGACGTTCTCTCTGTACAAACTAAATACTAAATCAGTATTGTAATGACTTAAAACTGTTGGAAAGATGACAGTATCTGCCACTCATTCTCTTTTGTAACCATCTTGGATCTTTAGACAGTTTATAATATTTATGCAAACGTTATAACATTGTGTGAAACATTTCTTAAAGTTCTCTTGAGCAATATTAGATCAAACTGAGCCTATCTACAGGGCATGTCTGCAACTATATAACTACTTTTATCTCTCTTTGAATGAAATAAAATGCCTCACGGTCTACATTTACTATTATTCAAAAATGAACTGCAATCAATCTGAATATCAGATTCATATTGTAAGTCTTTTCTTGATACAATAAACAATGACACTTGTAAATAAATTTAGTTGTTATAACTAGTAAATGAAAAAATCTGCCAAATATTTACTAAGTACCATAAACACTATTGAAAACGAAACAATGAAAATAACGAGTCTGCCAAATATTTCCTAAGCACTACAAACAATAATGATAATGAAATATAATGAAAATAATGTTAATTCAGTGATTTGCTTGAAAACAGGTACAGAACCTTCTAAATTTTTCCTTAAAAACTATAAACCTTAAAACTAAGGTTTACTAAAGTTGAACGGAAAACATAACAGTTGTTAATCAGTCACAATTGTCGGCTTTTCAAAAAAAATATGAAAACTTTTAATGGCAGTTTTCTGAGGAGTCTATGAACAGAAAAAAAACATACTATTGCAAAAGCTACACTGAACCATCACCATTCAATACAAGTAACTAGTTTAGTATCATAGTGTGAAAAATTAACTAAATAAATTCTCTGCATTATTCATACAAGTATGAACTGAAAACAAAGAAGTTTCTTAATAAAACAAAACTGAACAAAAATATTAAAAACAGAAAGCAGATAATATATTTGTTTAAAAACCAATTTAAGTAACTCTCTTTGCAAGTTTCTCATGAGAGTTTACGGATGAAAACCGAAGTAGTATTCAGAACAAAGCCGTAAACACTTGGTTAGTGGTTTTCTTATGAATAAATAAAATAATTTCCTGTGCAACTTTCACCAGCACACTTTTGAATGGAAACAAGAGCACTTATCTGTCAAAATAATACCAAACAAAAAACAAATTGTGAACAAGCAATAAGTATTTCGTTTATATATCTATAAAAATAATACTACCGAGAAAATGAAGCTATTAAAACCAGTGAGTAATTAAGTTCAATGGTGTCTATTTATTGGTTGATAAATCTGTAAAACTAATACTGCAGTGACTCAATAACTATTAAAACCAGTAAGTAATTCAATTTTATGATTTCTACAACCTTTGCAATTTGGATCACTTTCAATGCATGTCTTTTTAAGATAAGATTATGACCATATAGAGAGGACAATATTACGGTAACAAATGTTATGCTTTCAATTACAACTGAGAACAATTGACACCAACACCTCAATACCGGCTGTAGCGACCTGAAAAAGGGGATAAAAAGTTTCACAGTGAACAATGGACAAGAGGAATACTCTTATACTCAACATGAAAACGTGTCATAAAATTATATAGCAAGCTTGCACTCAACACAAAAAATATTTTATAAATATATAGCAAGCTATGAACTCATATATAATTGTCAAAAATACAAAAGTGCATTAAATTTCATTCATATTGATTTTGGAAAAAAAAAAAAAAAAAAAAAAAAAAAAAAAAAAAAATATATATATATATATATATATATATATATATATATATATATATATATATATATATATATATATATATATATATATATATATATATATATATATATATATATATATATAATTATAGATACACTGTAAATTGAAAAAACATATCCAACTTAATTCAGAATATAACACTATCAGAATCAATTCTGTTATTACAGGTTTAGGCACCATGTCTAAGACTAGCTGGACCAAAAGCAGACTATACTTCACATGAGCAATGTTTACATAGATGAATTACAGGATATAACACATCACCTCATACAATCAAGCACAACGAAAGACTGCATTGCTTATAACAACATATGCCAACATCACAAATACACTCCCTGAGATCTCTGTGGGAGAGCCCAGGATCGGCAGTGACTTTCCTTCGGGACTCGGGGCTGTTTGGCCAGACAACTTGGGGATCAGCAACAACAACAATATAGGTGCAGCAATACAGAATTCATTGACTTGCTAATGAAAGGATCATTAAGTCACCATGGGGCATTAGGAATGGCATCTAGCCTTAATTCCCAAGACCCAAACTGTCTATGTTCACCCCAATTCAAATGAGAATTAATAGCAACACATCTATCTATATACATGAGCCATTTTTCCCCTTATAAGGTGTGTGGCTGTGTCAAGGCAAATTACTCTCTTAGGGTGCAGAAAATACAGAGGAAGGGATTCCCAATTCCCTTGCTCAGCCCCATTTAGTCGACTCTTATGGCATGCAGGGGAACACAAAAAAAGTATTCTAGCCTCCCTCCCTCACTGGGAGTGAATATTCTCTAGTTGGTGTCAGGAAAGGCACCCAACCTTAAAAAACTCTGAGCCAAAACCAAGCACTAGTTTTCAAGAGAAATTGCATATATGACACAAAAAATGGCAAAAAAGCAAACTTAGTCAGTATTTAGCAGATGCTGGAGTGTGAAAATATATTTAAAAATACAGAAGCTCCCCTACTTATGAACAACTGAGTTACGAACTTTCATATATACAGTGTCCTCTTTTTTTATGCCGGCAAGACCTTCTTCCACTCAACATCTTGTTTTATTCTCGCTCTCTTTAACCACGCACTTTGAATTAATTTACTATTATTTTGTACACGTGTTAATTTGCGTAAAAGGAGAGGTGACTGTATGAACAAAAACCTACCCATTTTCTACCCGTCTATTAATATACTGTACTGTATTATTGCATTATTATTTCTGTAATGAAATTCATTAATACTGTACACTTTATGCTTTAGTTAGCAGTCAAGTGTCTAAAATAAGTACTGTACAGAGCTGCATAGAAATGTACTGTAAAATACTTTTTTATCTAAACACAATTTATAAACAATTCTTCTTACGAACAGACTTCTGGAACCTAACTTGTTCATAAGTTGGGGTGTGTCTGTAGGCCTACAAAAATATATAAAAAATGGTTAAATTATTACTGTAATTAATAACGTGTATTGAAATGATGATACTCGGAAGGTAGTGAATAATGGACGCAGTCAGTCAGTCACAGTCTCAAAGGGTATTTCATACAGGTAGTTGCATAAAACTTAGGAAAAGCTCCAGAAATGGCAAACACACTTACGGAATCATTGAAGTACACAGAGGTAAGTTTTGATATTAAGTCTGAAATTCCAACCAGTATCTGCATTTCCCATCTACAAATAGCTTAATATGCTTCAAGCAATACTGGAAAGCATACATACATGTACAATGGTCGTAATACCCCTTATAAGGGGGGTTAGCTCACTCAAAGCACATATTCACCAAAAGCCATCAGGAAGCATCAAAGGTAAAAGAAGGCTATCCAAATCGTTGGCCAACATTAGATCTTTAACAAAAGCGCTTAAGCATTGACACACCTGTCCTTAAAGAAAGACCTCTGAACAACTAAAACCACTTACGAGGCGAGTTAGAACGAGATCTTGATCTGTACGAGGACCTTCCTCCTTGACGTCCTCTACTGTAGTACGGAGAAGGAGAACGACGTCTGCTACCACCACTGTAGCCACCGCCTCCACCGCCGTAGCGGCCACCACTTCCACCACCACCTCCACCTCCAGTGCGACGACCGTATCCACCAGATCTAGGGATACAACAAAACATTTTACCAAATCAACAAGTCTATCATCATAAACAATACACAGCCCTTTACAAACTGAATCCAACAGTTATACTCTGGAACTAATCAAGAAATTATTTTCCATCTAAAATGTTTTTCTTCTTTAACTGGTAGAAATTAGCAAGGTGGCATTACTGTATCAAACTGAAGCAGTAATCTCTGCATATCATATATTACAACGAAGGTGAAACGCAATGGCCGTATTTGACTAACAATTCCACCCTTCATAATTTCGCTTTCTTGCCATAAACCTGCCAATATGAGCTGAACAGGGTTATTGTATGTTGAAAACTTGCTACTTTGAAATGTTATAAGTTGCAGAAAAGGCTGAAAATATGAAACATTTACAGCATTGGACAACAGCAATGTGTTCTTGTAAAGCTGCATTAGACATCAATTATAGTTGTTATAGGACCACTTTCTTTCCTTTTTAGCAGAGACTTTGAATTTCCTTTCTGTCACATTCCTTTTCAGACCAGTAATTTTTTTTTTCTTACATGACTACTCCCAGCTCAGGGACCAAGGTAGATGAGAGGTAAGAATACTCGACTTGGAAATTGACAGTCCACTTTGGGAGATTAGGAATGGCATCCAGCCCTAATTCCCAAGCCCCACACTGTTTATGTTCACCCCCATAATGGGGGCTATATAAAAAAAAAAAAAAAAAAAAAAGAGAGAGAGAGAGAGAGAACACTATCCTGCCCGATGAGGCCAAACGGTAGCTCAGTAGAAGAGCATCCAAGATGGGAAGTGACAAGCTGGACACGCATGTCTGATCCCACTGCAGGGCATTAGGAAGGATATTCAGCCTCAATACCCTTTATAGCTCCAACCTATGTCGACTCCCATTCGAAAAGGGACAAATTATAAACAATAAGAGGCAAACTAAACATATATCCTGCTCAACGCAGTAGGGAGGACACAGTGAAAAAAAAAAAATGTAGGATATTTTCATTCACTGCTCACTTTTGCCATCAATCAAACACATTATGGAAGACTGCTGCCTACAATCATGTACACAAACAACACAACACACTTCCTGAAAGTTCTGGGAGGAAAGTCCAGGATTGGCAGCGGCTCTCCTTAGGGATTTCGCTGTTTAGCCAGGCAGCTTAGGAAACAACAACAATCAATGTATAAGGCTCAAGCATACATAACTGTAATAGCAATATCCAATTTGCCACTGCTCATTAAATAATTGGCTTACTTCGTAGGTCTGCCCATATAAATCCCAGGAGTAGGCGTGTGCGCTCGCTCTGTTATGGAATAATCAACCCTAATTCTTCTTCCGTCAATCTCCATTCCAGTGCACTGCTCCTTGGCCTCTGTGGCATCATCCATATGATCAAAGTAAATAAAGGCAAAGCCACGAGATCGACCAGTCTGCGGTAAAATAACCAAATTAAAATACTTATTAATTAATAAATCCCCAATCAAAAGGGGGGGTTGACACTGACAAGTTGGAGTTGGGGAATTAAGGCTGCAAGCACTTCCTAACACTCCATGGTGGGCTTGAGCACGGGTTTGTCACTTACAGAGTCAAGTGCTCTAACCACTACGCTACCGCAACTTCTCGAGTAAATTAAATACAAAGCACAAAAAGGAGAATTTGAATGCATCCATACATATATACATTCAAGGGCCGCAATCCCTCTTGTAAAGGGGGTGACTGAATCGAAGCAAACTTATTAAACCAGAAGGAAGTTTACCTCTATCACTCCTCTGAGCTCCTTGAGGTATTCAAATTTCTTGTAGTTTCTGGTTTCTTTCTATGTTGTTATTTAAAAAAAGAAGTACTTCCTCTTTTTGACAGGTAGAACTTCGTGTTGGAAAAATGGTGCTTGTCAAGAAGTTTTATGGAGGTCCCTCCAAATGACAAAAATGAAAATGAAGAATTATGGATCTTGTAAAGAAGAGTAACTCTAGGGTTCTCTACGGTTATTAATACTTCCAAGGCAAATCATCTGACCTAACATTTTAATGGGTTATTCAACACAGGGCTCTGGGGATTACTCATCATTACAAGATCCAAAAATATTAAGTAGACACTCCTATGGTTAACTTACCTTAGCATCCAACACGACTTGTACTTTGCTTAGTGTGCCATACTTGCCGAATAAGTGATGCAACTGACAAGAAAAAGAACTCAATGAAGATTAAGAACACGTCAATGTAATAAAATGCAGATTATCCCATTTATTCATTGTTATTATAAACCCTTCCTTATGAGGGTGATACAAACAGATTCGAGCTGGGTTATTACGGCTGAATGCCATTCTTAATGCCCAGTTGTGGCTTCGATCGCGGATCTGCCACCTCCCAAGTAGAGCATTCTAAGCATTACGCTACCGTCGTCCTGTTTACCGCATATAAAACACGCAAATATAATGACTGCCAAAATGAATGAAAGGGCAGCGGCATCAACTTTACAGGCAGTGTATATGCACCCTCAAACGCGTAAGCTCAACGATGAAATGGTATCCTCCTGAGCTCATACAACAATAAGAGCAAAATATTTGTCCCACAACTCATAGCTTTACAAGGTAAAATATATTACTCAAAGAAGTAAACTAAGACACTTTTATATGCACAATTCTAGTGTAAAAATAAGACCAAATTTAATTGGAGGTGGACAGAGACATGCTGGCACTCTACGGAGGTTTAGGGCAGGATGCCCTTTCTAATGCTTCGTGATTGGCTCGAACACGAGTTTGTCAATTCTCAAGTCATGCGCTCTGACCACTGTGCTACTGTGGTCTCATAGCACTTTTACATACATTCAGAAACTTATATTCACTTTTATTATGATAAATGCTAAAGATTTATTTCACTTTATCAAAGAGTTAAAAGAAGCGCATCTTCACACACCTGTCTTTCACTTGTGTAAATACTTAGTCCAAAGACCCCCAAACAGTTACTAGGGCTGGGGTCATCCCTACTTCCGTGATGACGACGACGGGACGACATTGGAGATCTAGAAGAGAACTTGCTTATCAGATTAGGCATATGTGATAGAAACCAATGTTCCTCTAATAATACTTTTTATTTAAACACAGACATCATACATAGCTAAACCAGCAGTGCAACATCTGTAGAAAAAGAAATCGGGGAACAACTGTCAACTGAGGACCATCTCTCTCAAAATGTCTAGTCTAAAAGGAATGTCTAAAGCTTACTCACACTAGACTTTTAACTCATTTCTTATGAGTATGCAGCTTCCATAAAGCTTATCTAAACCTCATGCCACCAGACACTATTTTAAAAAAGAACACTTTTGATTTCCATAAATAAATATACTGTACATATACTATGCCATAATCCATTTGTAAGGGGCTGGGTAAGTCAAAGCACACACATTCACCATAAGCCAATTCATCCTAATCATTCCTTTTAGATCCTTGGGGATAAAAAGCTGTCACAATTCCCATTAACCAATCTGCTTGGGTCATCCACAGGGAAAGTGGGCCTTTTGTGTCTAAGCAAAAATTAAGGCAGAAAATATCCCATCCACAAACCTGTTGCTTCTACGGCCTTTTGAGTAGGAAGGTGAGCGAGAGTAACGTCTCTTGGAGGAGGAAGAGGAGTACTTATCATCACGATATCGGTCGCCACGATACTTAGGCGAAGATGACCTCCGTGAAGAGTATCTGTAGCCGTCGCGACGTTCTGACGAACGTGACCTACGAGAAGAGGAATGTTGGTTGTAAACAAGAAATGGATATATATAAAATTCAAACAAACTACTGCTTCTAAGAATAGGAGTGGTTCTTAAATATTCACATATACTGTATATATATTGCGGTAATAGGATGATGGGGGTGTAGTTGATGGTAAGAGGAAAAGAGGAAAACCAAAGTAAAGATGGAGGGATTGTGTGAATGAGGATTTAAGGGAGAAAGGCCTGCAAGATGATCAGATGCAAAATCGAGGATTATGGAGGAGCCTAACATTGAACCCCAACTTCATACAAACATGGAGAGAGAGAGAGAGAGAGAGAGAGAGAGAGAGAGAGAGAGGAGATATATATATATATATATATATATATATATATATATATATATATATATATATATATATATATATATATATATATATATATACCTTGGCTGTTTCCCCCTTTAATTGGGGGGTAGCCGACATCAAGAAAGGAAAATAAAATAGGGGGATTACTTTGCTCAATGGGCAATGACGAGGGAGCTAGCGTCCGTTCAGATGGCACTGCTGGAGTGCCACAGCCCATCCTCCCGGCTCTTCCACAACCTGTGTCGCTTCACAACTGCCAGCTCCTCCTACTGCCCCTACCACAGGGCTATCTCTGTAAGATGCAGCCCCGTGGTAACAGCAGATGCCCATCAGAGCCGCGTCACAATCGATCGCCACTCATTCCTATTCCTAGCACGCTCGCTTGCTTCCTCACATCCATCCTCCTATCATTCAGGGCTCTCCTTACTCCATCCAAACCTAGGCCTCCCTCTAGCATTTCTCCCATCAACTCTCGCATTCATCACCTTTTTCAGCAGCCTTTCATCATCCATCCTTTCCACATGGCCAAACCATCTCAGAACATTCATATCTACTCTGGCTGCAATTTCTCTCCTCATACCCGTTCTTGCTCTCACCACTTCATTCCTAACCCTATCCAATCGAGATACACCAATCATACTCCTCAGGCATTTCATCTCAAACACATTTAGTTTCCGTCTCTCACTTACTTTCATACCCCATAACTCTGATCCATACATCACAGTTGGCACAACCACTTTCTCATACAAAACTTTCTTAACATTCATTTCCAACCCTTTATTCTTCATCACTCCTTTCAATGCACCCAACACTTTACATCCTTCATTCACTCTGTGACACACATCTGCTTCCACTCCACCATTTGCAGCTATAACCGAGCCTAAATACTTAAACTGATTAACCTCCTCAAGTGTCTCTCCATTCAACATAACATTCAATCCAGCGCCATCCTCATTTCTTGTACACCTCATAACCTTACTCTTTCCCACATTCACTTGCAGCTTCCTTCTCTCACACACCATTCCAAATTCTGACACAGCTTTTTCTCTGAATCTGCCACCACCACAGTATCATCTGCAAACAGCAACTGATTCAGCTCCTACTCGTTATCATCCCCATCTACCATTCTCAAACCTCGATCACGCACTCGCTCATTCACCTCTCTTACAACTCCATCAATATACAAATTGAACAGCCATGGTGACATCACACATCCCTGTCTCAGTCCCACACTCACTGGAAACCACTCACTCACTTCATTCCCTACCCTAACACAAGCTCTACTACCCTCATACAAACTCTTCACTGCATGCAACAATTTACCATTGATTCCATATAATCTCAAAACATTCCACATAGCCTCTCTATCAACTCTATCATATGCTTTCTCCAGATCCAAAAATGCAAAATACACATATACAGTATATATATATTATATATATATATATATATATATATATATATATATATATATATATATATATAATATATATATATATATATATTATATTAATATATACATACATATATATATATATATATATATATATATATATATATATATATATATATATATATATATATATATATATATATATATATATATATATATATATATTTATATATATATATATATATATATACATACATACATATATATATATATATATATATATATATATATATATATATATATATATATATATATATATATATATATATATATATATATATATATAATTATTATTTTTATTTATTTATTATTAATACATAATATATAGTGGGATAAAAGCTATATGACTGCTGAATGATTAGCAATGATGAGCTTAAAATAAATCTATTCAGATTCTACATGATGAGCACTATAAAGAATTGCTTACATGGTGGATATCAGCTAAATAGAAAATGTTACAATGACAAGGTGTGTATGTGTGTAGCTTCAGAAATAAAAGTAAATTTGTATGGTTGATTGAGCTGGGTATGTAGAACAGGAGAATTAGGGATAATGAGTATATTTATGTAAAGGGGGCCGCAGTAGCTATGTGGAAGAGATCTTTAGTTAGGTAGTGACAAATGCAGGTTAAAACTTACTACAGTATGAGAAATTTTTAATAATAATAAACATTTAATAATTATAATAATAATAAACATTTATTTCCATTATATAATGGGCATTCGTCAGCCGGGGCAAGCCCCAACCCCCCCACTGTGGTGCCCACCCACAGCAGTACCTGCTAGTACACAGCTTAAACTCTCGGTCTTGGATGGCAACCGATCTCTCGACCTCGTGAATGCGAAGCCAGCAATAAGCATTCATATCATCAATTACCAGGCAAATAATAAAATTATATTTTTTCCATCTCTTTTTTTTCTTTTGCTGACCAAGTTGCAGTTTAGTTAGTGCCATCTGGTTTATATTCTGACTTTTTCAGCTAGGCTTCTTGCTTGGCTTATGATGTTGATAATATTAATAATTGCTAAAACAAACTATTTTCAAAGCAAAATAAAATAAAACTTGCAAACCTTGAACGTGAAAATGAAGGATCTCTCTCCCTAGATCTATCACGGCTTGGCGATCCCCCATTCAAACTTCGATGAGGTGACTGACTCATTTTGTTTTCTGCAATGGTAGAGAGAAATATGACATGACCCAACTCATTTTCTTCTCTGCATTGGCGGAGAGAAATATATATGAGACTCATTTTCTTTTCTGCAATGGTAAAGAAAATTATATGATATGACACTCATTTTCTTCTCTGCAATGGGAATGAGAAATACTACTGACGACTCATTTTGTTCTCTGCAATGGTAGAAAGAAATATATGATATGACTGACTCATTTTCTTTTCTGCATTGGGAGAAATATTTATGACTAACTCATATAGTTTTCTGCAATGGTAGACAGAAATATATTTATATAACCAACTCATTTCCTTTTTTGTGAAGAGAATATATATACAGTATATATATATATATATATATATATATATATATATATATATATATATATATATATATATATATATATATATATATATATATATATATATATATGACTGGTTCATTTTGTTCTCTGCAATGGTAGAGAGGTATACATGATATGAATTAACTCATTTTCTTCTCTCCAGTGGGAGAGAGAAATATTTATGACGGACTCATTTTGTTCTCTGTAAAGGTAGAGAGAATTATATATGACTTGATTCATTTTCTTCTCTGCAATAGGAGAGAGAAATATCTATGACTGACTTATTTTGTTTTCTGGATTGGAAGAGTAATATGATATGACTGACTCATTTTCTTCTATGCAAAGGGAGGGAAATATATATGATTGATTAATTTTCTCTAGAATGATAGAGAAATATATGACTGACTTATTTTCTTCTCTGCAATGGGAGAGAGCTATATCTATGACTGACTCCTTTAGCTCCCTGCAATGGTAGAGAGAAATATATATCTGTTCCTGGGTTTGGAGAAAAAGAACATGTCCCATCAATGCTAGTGGATTTAGTGTAGGAAACAATTAAATATGTTAGGGCAAGGTTGAAGGAAGAGCAACAATTCCTCTCACTGGAATCATTTCCTTCCTGCAGCATAACATACAATAAGTCAACAAAACTATTTACATAAAAATATCCTACAACTATTATTTTATGGTTGTGGTCTTCTACTTCCTATATGATATACAGTAACAAATAAGAATAAATATACACATGTGAGTATGTGTGTTCCTGAGTGACAACAAGTTCCATGTGGGTTTACAGAGGCCACCATTCTCTCTCTCTCAAAATAAAAACTTTTGCATTACAGTATTCCATACAAACAAATAAATTGGCTTAAGTCACTTCGAGTTGTGTCCTTTTCTATTTTACATCACTTCTTACTTATTTTTCTTTACATTAACATCAGAATAAAATGTGTATACATACTGTAATTATTAAAAAGAAACTGAAAATGTCCATAAAGGTACTTTCGACTTTAGTCATAAGTTTTGGAACAAATAACAACGAAATGCAAGATATTACTGTGTAGGATCTGATACAATTAGATTTCCCCTCGCAAAAATCCCTTTCCTTACAATATTGCATGTAAAACAATGTACAGATCCAATTGCTACTTAAGCATCAGAGCGAAAAGCTTAAGAGTTATCCTGGTTTCACCAGACCACTTCACAGGAACTTAGTGTATCACACTGACATCAAGTCACATTACAAAATGATCATTCTAGTTAATCTTATTCCATATATATATATATATATCTAAGTTTCTGATTAACAATGTTTCACTCATCCCATTACTTTGGCCAATGATTGGCTATTAAACAATCCTACTACAAATAAAATATCATCTTGGCCAAAATATTTATATATCCACTGTTCATGCATTGAAGCTAACCATTCTCTGTCCCTCACTCAGTACAATACATTTCATTTTCAATGCCTTGAATATCCATTCAAAAGCATCTAAAACTACCAACTTCTTATCAATGGTTATACCAGCAATTCTCAACCGGGGCGCCCAGGCGCACTGGTCCACCCTGAAAGGTAGCTAGGTGCGCCTCAAGTTAATGAAATAGTAATTTCTTATTTTATTTTTATAAAAAAAACCTGTATTTTTAAAAACTACAGATAGGCACATGGCTCCCATGTCTGAGTCAAGTCATTGTCATTTGATATTTTAAACTGAATACGAATTTCTTTAATCTTTAAATAGGAATGGATTATTCTTTCCCTTTTCCCTTCGTCAAGGGATTTAAATCAGTCATTATAACTCTCTCTGTCTCGTGAATGGTTGATATAAAATCTTAGAACAACCCATCCTAAAGCATGTGAGAAGCAGCTATAGTGACATTTGAGTAAGAATCGGCGACAATACTTTGGCCTAAGTGTAAAGAAAATCCTTCATAGCTCGTAAAGCACTGAATATTTTATTGCAGTTCTTCTCATCATACCTCTTTAAATTAAATTTTCTGCACTTACCAACACTGATTGTAAAAATAGATCAAATATTAGATGTCATGATGAAGAAATTTGAGTATGCTTATCACATACAAGGCCTAATATTAAAAAAAATTGCCAACGCAAATCAAGTCAGGTCTCACACGAGCAGAATTGATAAAATATATTGTAATGTCTTAAAAGTACATGCTTATTTCTAGACTTTTTTTTATAATTTTACGACTTTGCAATTTTATGGATGGATGGGTTCGGTTTTACGTCACGAACTCCCTTTTCTACTAAGGGCTAGGATGGTTGCCTTCTTGCGAAGGACTTGTTTTGGCATATGTAATCGTTACCCTGAGTGTATGCCCTTACGTGACGGGGCGCAAACCCTCGACCTGCCGTCGAGGACGCTACCGTTTTGCCACGGAGACTACTTGCAATTTTATGGATAATTTCATCTTATTTACATATTAAATGCACCTAAGAGTTTTAATTACTCTACAAGTGCACCCTGATTTAAAAAAGGTTGAGAAACACTAGGTTATACCAATGAAAATTTTTTTCAACTTACTTCCCCTTCCCTCAATTTATGATGTTATCACATTTCAACACATTACTATTTTCACAAGACTGTAAATCTCAAAATTTAACTGTCACAGCCTGCAATTCTACTTCTTCAATATTACAAAGTGCAGAACTTTCACTTGTAATCAATGAACAATATACCAAAACTCCAAAGACAGGGAGAGCTTGACCCGGGAAATCTACTTGCAACGAATCAACAAGATACCTAATTCTAAAGACATGGGGAGATTAACCTGGGAAAGTCTGCTTGTAATCAGTGAACAACATTCCCAATTCAAAAGACAGGGGGATATTAACCAGGGAAAATGAGTCTCAAAGAAAGAGAGCACCTGATGCACAAATGCTATCCCAATGACAGACACTGACTGAGAAATCTTAAGTAAACAAATTGAATTCTCCTTTTCTCAAGCCAAATGATGTGTTTACGGTATCCAAACACGAAGTGGCAAATCTAAAGAAATAAACCTTTTGAAATGCACTTTAAAAGGAAGTAAAGACAAAAGGTTGCTTGATAAATCTGAAAATGTGATTTTTTTGGATCTCGTAGAAAACAGTAACCCCAGGGTGCTGTATGGTTATTTGTAATTACAGGGTAAGTCACCTAATTTCACTTAACCTATCAATTTGTAGCGCTATTCAACTTCAAATGGGGTTCTGGGGATCACTTATCTTACTGATCCAATTTTTTATTATAGATAAGTTCTAACATACTGTAGTCCAGTAATATTCCTGTTTTTGGTATTGTCATTGTTTTTGAGTATACTGTGCTCATAGGTAATGACCTATACAAACATTAATTTCTTCAAGTACCAGTAATGACTAACCATGAGAAGACAGCCATGGAAGCTCAGTGGTAGAATGCATGAGTTGGGAAGTGACTAACATGGGTTTGAGCTCATTGTGAAGCGTTAGGATGGGCAAGTAGCCTTCACCAGCTTCACTGTGTCTGTGTCTGCCATTATTATAATGGGGACTAATTGTGAAACATAAAACATGAGAAGATACTTATGCCATTCAATCCAATAAAGGCCAATAATGCCCTCAGAGCTCTCATTGGGTTACAATTTCAGAAATCCATTGAAGAAAAAAAAAATCAAATATGTTCCAGTTTCCAACTTTGCTAAATCATCCTCACAATAGAAGTTACAAGAAATCATTACACAAATTCAGGACTAGATTATAACACACATCTTCTTGGGAGAAGTCCTACTAGTGTTACACATTCTTCTACAGCGAGTTATCCTTAACACTAGAATTCAATATGATACGTCCGTTCGAGTTAGGTAAAATCTGGCGGTGTCCTTTGGCAGTGCTAGGGGCGTGCCAAACCATCTTGCACTGCTTACCAATAATTTATTTCATCTCAGATGCATACCGTAATAAAAGCAATTTCAGTGAAAGATTAAATATTTTCCAAGAGACAGGTGATTTAATTTTTTCATTGTTATCATAACTAGAGCATTTCTCAAAGACCCAACTGCAGGACAAAAAAATCCTCAGATTCCTGGCTAACATGGCAACATTGTGCATCGCTTACAGCATCAAATATTTCTAACTGGACACATTCCCGGCCAGAAACATTTTCGCTTTGGAAACCAGTAAAAAATCACAAGGTTTTCCTTATAGAACTAGAGCCAGGGTAGGGAAACAGGGAAAGTATGCATACATATGTCTCCAATACCTACCTAATACTAATAACCTTACTTAACTTGAATAGAAATCACGCGCAGCCCTAAGCTTCACTGCTTCACGGTATCTTAAACTGTGCTTCACACAGCCTATTGTGCACAGTTCTACATGTCGCAGTTAGTTCCCAATCGAATGGGGGAGGACACAGAGATTATAGAGATATAGGATTAAGGCTAGATGCCCTTCCAAATGGCTCGACATACGACCGAGCCCTTGAAAGTTGTTTTTCGACTTGCGGGCTCTACCACAGGCCCCATGGCACAGTCTATAATACTGCATAAAGTGTTTCAATACAATAAACAATGTATCAACTAGCAATTGGCAACAGGGATTAAAATATAACCAGTAACAAAATGAAGATTCTTCTGTAACACAAAAGAAAGACAATTTACAATTAATACCTCACAAAATCGACAAAAATTGCGAATAAATACTGTATTATTTTACATCCAAAAACTATTTTCAGGAAAGGGCTCTTTCAAAATTCTTAGTGCGGGGCCTAGACCCCTTTGCTAATATATGGTCACTTTTGAAAACTACAAAACAGGGTCAAAACTCTTATGTAGCTTACGAATGTTTGGGTTGGGAGTTAGTGAAGTTAAGGAATTTTCAGTCGTAAATGAATATCTAAATGGTTAAAACACTACGGGTAAGTACCGTATATAACCATTACCAGTAACCGAACGCAGTTTAATGGTACAGTAACACCCTAATTAGTAATAATGCTGTAGTATCCCTTCTGGCACTGTAGAATGCATGAACAAAATACCCGTGTCCAAGATTAAAGAAAATCAACGTAAAAAAAGCTTCACTCACAAAAGCAAATGAGTGACCTTGGCATTCCTGTATGCTATGGTTAACCTAACTTCGTTATTCCTAATTACTTTGATCTAATACAACGAAATTATGTTGTCAATGTACGTCACTGGAAGAAAAATAAAACAGGATTCTTGTGGCACGCATCATATTGGGGGTAATTGGGTAAAAAGTGGGCACGAACTAACCGAATCCTGGACGGAAAACATGGTTCAATAACAACGGAAATTGTAAATAATTCTTTCTAGTCAATAATAGATAAATATAGTTCTCAAACACCATTCTTATCATGAAAATAAAACTTGAGTGATGCATTTAAACAGCTTTTACCATTCCATTTTACTTACCAAGAGGAAATGACGCTTCTTCCGATCCACAAATATCCAACAACACTCGATCCTTCTCCCACGACGGCGCCCAACGAAACCAACGAGGGTGCCGGATGGGGAGTTCCCTACACCTGTGGGGTGTTATCCCTCCCTCAAAATGCTACTACGCTAATATTTGAACCATTTGGTAGCTTTTTATTTATTTATTTTTCTTTTATATGGGTGGCGAGTCATTTTCGTTTATATGATATAACGCTAATATCTATGTTCCCTCTCCCGAAAGCAACACAAGAGGCTGGTCAGTAAGAAACATTGCATGGGGGATTTTGGTCTGCTGTGGGAGGAATCATTCCCTCCAAATGCTTTCATACGAATATTTCAAATTGTCAACCTTTTTGTTGGGGGTAAAGGGGTAGTTTCGGGGGGGGGGCTTGGCAATTTTAATTTATATAATTAAAAACGCTGTATTTCTGTTCCCTCTTTCACAACGGCGCTGAAACCAACAAAAGGGTGATTTTGGTCTCCTGGTAGGGAATCAAATTGTTTCAAACAATTCCTTTAAAAGCATTTATGAGAATGTTTGAACCCATTGGGGCTTCCAAGGATGCTTGGTAATGCTAGTTTATATGATTATAATCCGATTATATTGCTAAATAACTTTCAGCGTTTAGCAGAACGATGCTTAGTTCAAGAGGTGTATGACGTACATTACGTTCTCTGTAATATATGGCATCTTCTCTTTCTCTCTTTTTAATTATCTATTTGGTTTGATTCATGTAATTTTTTATTTATTTAGACAGCTCTGATTTTAACAATACAGTATATCCTCTTAACAGAAGACTTACAAATCACATTTTCAAAAGATATCCACATATTAGTAATTTTCCTGGAGATTTTTTTCATAGGCATAAAATATTTAGGTCTTTTAAGGTAAATCTATTTTATTCTATCTACCTTGGCTGTTTCCCCCCTTTTAAATGGGGGGTAGCCGACATCAAAGAAAGAAAACAATAAGAAAACAACAGAATACAAACAAAAAATAATAATTTTCTTAGACTGTATTCGAGAGAGAGAGAGAGAGAGAGAGAGAGAGAGAGAGAGAGAGAGAGAGAGAGAGAGAGAGATGAGGTAAACAAAACTCTTCCGATTTTTTTTTTTCATGATTGTGACACCAGGATGATAAAAAATAAAAAATAAATAGATCTGCCCTTATCGGAACTGGGCACAAAGAAAACACGAGGGAAACAGAGATGGGGAGTGTTGTGCTTGTCAGATGTGAAGGGATATGATTTTTTATTTTATTTTAAGTGTGACATTAGGACAGGCAAAGAAAATTGCCCTCATTGGGCCTGAGCATGAAGTAACATAAAGCAATAAAGAACAGAGATGAGGAGTGTTGCTACTTGTCAGGTGTGAAGGGATAATGAGAGATGTGTAACGAATACGCAAGAATATTCTGTGTAGATGTAGGCATAAAAAATGGTCCCATAACTGAAGGAAGACTTAACATCGAGCTGTCCAGGTCAGTCCTATGTAAGTCTAAATGACCTTTCGCTGCAGCATGGGAACGGTGTAACGAATATCCAGGTTTATTCGTTGTTGATGTAGGCATAGAAAAAGAACCGTTACTGAAGGAAGACTTAACATTGAAGTGTCCTAGACAGTCCTATTTAAGTTCAAAAGACCCTTCACCTGTAGTATCTCAATGGGAGGCTGAATCATGGGTCAGCCTACAAGATTTAAAAGATTTAATCTTGGTAAACCAAATAACCTTGAATAAAAAACAGTCACGTAATGTCTTAATGATGAAATAGTAGATATTATATGTAAAAATGCATATTTTCCTATTGTGCTTTATTATCGTGTTATATTTTTCTTTGCAGTCCTGAATGCATTGATATTCAACAACTTGTCAAAGAGGAAAAATCTCATATGTTGCACAGCTAGTAAAATAGATAAGTACATTTCTTTTTGGTTAGAGGAGTATAGAATTCTCTTAATTGCATTAGACATTGGGGGCGAGAAGCTATATACGTGCTATATGTATTTTCATGAATGCATGCATAGAAATCGACTAGAAGACGGAAAATTACAATTATAAAGTTTTTTTCTCATGACCTCATTTGAGGTATATACATAGTAAGATATTGTATGACGTGAAGTATATAAAATAACTTTTATCGGCTTGATTAAGTCTTGTGAAATCTTCTGAAGAGAAATCTCATTCATAACGCATAATGTCTTCCCTGTGGAGACTTCATCAGCTGTAAAGGCCTCATTTAAATTATTGTCAAAACTTAATGTAAATCGATAACATGATAATGGAGATGGGGGAAGATGGAGTTAATAAACATAGGCTAAGCGAGAGAGAGAGAGAAAGGCTAAGCGAGAGACAGAGAGAGAGAGGCTAAGCGAGAGAGAGAGAGAGAGAGAGAGAGAGAGAGAGAGAGAGATTATTTTATTTTATTTTATTAATTTATTGCGCCAAGGCGTCAGACATGAGTTCATACAAATAATGCTTCAAATGGATATAAAACCAAGAAATGAACATGGTTTACAGGGAGGTGTACATATTGATAAAAACATTCATACTAACACACAACTCACAGAATGGCAGCACAGAGTACATTATATGCAAAAGTAAAGCTCAGAGAAACGCAGAATGCACAAACAGAATTATATAGCAACATACAGAAAATATATGTATAATTCAATATAATTAATGGCCACCAAAGTGAGGAAAACGAGCAAGAATAACATCAAGGTTGTCATCATTAAGTAAAAATGAGCAGATCTGTATTAAGTTCTGACCTCGTGGTAAAACATCTCTCACTGCGGGGCACTGAAGACAATAGTGGTCAAGAGTGTTAGCATTAGTTCGGTCGCATAATGTACAGGAGGTGTACTGTGGCATATCTAGAGTCTGGGAGACCTGCCATAAAGGCCGATACCCCATTCTGAGCCGAGCACTAACTACATTGTTTTTCCGCACCATTAACCCGCGTCTGCGATACTTGTAGCGACTGTGAAGGAAGTGATCATGGTGCTGTATGGACACACTGTTGGCCCTCTCCGTGTCCCTGCGCTGGACCGTCATGGCAAACCCAGCTGAGTAGATGATGTTACGTAGGCATCGGAGGGAGGGCTCAGCGTCCACAGCATGCCCATCCAGCATACAGGCCGCCTTGGCAAGACGATCAGCTGTGTCGTTGCCAGTCAGCCCAATGTGGGATGGAGTCCACACAAATGAGAGAGAGAGAGAGAGAGAGAGAGAGAGAGAGAGAGAGAGAGAGAGAGAGAGAGAGAGAGAGAGAGAGAGAGAGAGAGAGAGAATATTACAATGCATTATATTATATATATATATATATATATATATATATATATATATATATATATATATATATATATATATTTATATATATATATATATATATATTATATATATATATATATATATATATTATATATATATATATATATATATATTATATATATCCTAAACAACCGAGAGAGAGAGAGAGAGAGAGAGAGAGAGAGAGAGAGAGAGAGGGAGAGAGAGAGAGAGAGAGAGAGAGAGAGAGAATATTGCAGTGGCTGAAAACAACCAGGCAGTTGAGGTATGGTTGCAGGTGGGGTAATGCAGAGGCATATGAAAGGCATAGTGCAAAGAAGAAGTTAGCAAAACGTGTGATGAGGGAGGCAAAGGAAGAAGCGGATGTATGGTGGGGCAGATACTTGTCTGCGAATTCTGAATGAATAAAGAGATGTTTTGGAAGGAAATTAAAAGAATGAGGAGAAGTGAGTCTGGTAAGTAGGAGAGGGTGAAAGAAGCAGATGGGCAATTGTTAGTGGATGAAATATAGGCGAGAGAGAGATGGGCTTAGTATATCAAGGAACTGCTATATGAGGAAGATGATAGAGAGGCAAATATTATGGCAGTGGTAAATGAATGGAGAATGCCAATATTAGGTGATTAGAAACATCGACCCCACATAAAAGTGGGAAAAGATGTAAACGGAAAAAAAAAACTGATAGAGAAATAGCAAAAGAGGAGGTACATTTGGCATTGGGAGGGAGGAAAACAGGTAATGCACCAGGGATAGATAGGTGTCATGTTGAATGCTTGTTAAAAGGTGGGGAGGTATTAGTAGAATGGATGGTTAGGGTGTTGAATGTATGTTTCAGAAACGGGAGGATGCCAGTTGATTGAAGGAGTTTATGTGTAGTTCCACTGTATAAAGGGAAAGGAAATAAGTTTTAGAGGAATTAGTTTGTTGAGTGCAGTTGGTGAGGTATACGGAAGAGTCTTAATCGAGAGAATTAGGGAAGGTACTGAGCGACTGATTGGGAAAGAACAGATTGGGTTCAGGAGAGGAAGAGAATGTGTGGCTTAGGTGTGTTTGGTTAGACGGGCGAGTGAGCTCTTGGAGAAAGGTAAGGACAGTTTTTGGGCTTTTATGGACTTAGAGAAAGCGTATGACAGGGTTGATAGAGAGGCGTTGAGGAGTGTGTTGCAACTCTATGGAATAAGTGAAAGTTTGTTGATTGTGGTGAAGAGTTTTTGCATAAATAGTAGAGCATGTGTGAGAGTCTAAAATGGTAAGAGTGCTTGGTTTGAGGTGAATGTAGATTACATCAAGATTGTGTAAGGTCATTGTGGTTATTTAATGTGTATATGGATGGAGTGATTAGGGAAATAAATGAAAAAAGAATATGACAGAGGCTTGGAACTAGTGAGTGAATATGGTAGGTTGTGGAAATTGAATAAATTGCTATTCATGGATGATACTGTACTGGTGGCTGATACTAAGAATGATCTGATACATTTGGTGAATGAGCTTGTTAGGGTGTGTGAAAGAAAGATGTTGTAGGTAAATATTGACAAAAGTAAATTTACGAGATGCACGACAAGTGTTAATGTTGGCAGATTGAATGTAGGAGTGAATGGGGAGTTGTTTGAAGAAGTTGAGAGTTTTAAATATCTGGGGTTGCACATATCAAGGAATGGATGAGAGGATGCAGAGATAAGTCATACAGTGAAGAAAGTGAGTAAATGTTAGGTGGGTTGAAAAGTGTAAAGGGACATAGGTATTTTGTTACCTCTTTAAAAAATAAGGTCACCCTTTCTATCTCTCTCCAGGTTCAGTCCCAACTCTGTCCCTCAATCCATTGGTTCTGGTTGTTTAGCATCCAGCCCAAAGCTGACCAAGTGCTGTACTACTGCAGACGACGTTACATCAGTATTATCCACCACTACATCATCAGTATATGAATTTGTGGCCTCCTCTACCACTTTCTCGATCCTCAAGACTATCTTGAGGATCATTGTCATAATTCGGGGTGTAGAACACAACCCAAAGCCCAGCCTTGTTAAACAATAGGTTCTCCTCCAAATCTTGAGGATCATTGTCATAATTCGGGGTGTAGAACACAACCCAAAGCCCAGCCTTGTTAAACAATAGGTTCTCCTCTATATTTCACTGGCTGGTACTTCCATAACTTCTCTGCTTCATGAAGTTGAAGATAGGATGACTTTAAATCCATGATGGTTGAGACGCCAATCATCTGCTGCTATACCCTTAGGGCTTCACCACATTCATCGGTGAAATCATCTTCAATATGACACCTCACCTATGTATTAAACTCGCGAAAATCCAACACAGGTCAAACCTTAGTTATTGTCGGCTGAACTACAGCCATTATTGAGAACACTCTACTCTCCACCTCCTCCCCACAATGCTTTAAGATACCTTCATAATTACACCTCTTCATTTCTTTGCCGATATCTTCTTTCACTTCCCCTCATATGCCACAACTGATTATATATTTAGTTAACAATGTGAGGCAGTATTTCTTTAAGCAATAACCCATAGTTCTCTTGTTGCACCAAGCTTAAGCTCTCTCTCACGGGTAGCCATTTTGTATAAAAGACGTAGTTAATAGTATCCAAGTAAAAACGGAATTTACTCTTTTATTTAATCCCGTCGAAGTGATTCCCTAGTCTTAATTATTTAGCTAAATTTTAAGGAGCTAAAGGACATAGGCGTGGAAGTGGGATTATATATATATATATATATATATATATATATATATATATATATATATATATATATATATATACATTATCTCTGTTATAGATAGGAGACAACTTTTAAGTATAACCTGATTATACTGACTTCCAAAAAACAAACACTGCCGACGACGTGGGATAGTATATAAATTCATTAAGTATCTCTGTTACAGGTAAGAGACACATATTAAGTATAGCCTGAATATACTGATATCCAGAAATCAAACACTGGAGGCGAAGGCTCAACATTTTTGCCTACGAAGTAAGGGGACCCTTTGGAAAAAACAAACAAAAACAAACTAGTGTACTGATAATCTACCATCACCAAGTCATATCCAAGTTGCCTTGCCCATTAATGTAAGGCAATCTAAACCCCTTTTCACCTCAGAAAATCTGTCCACAGTGGCAATCAGGTGGAAGGATTGGGTAGAAGGTTTTGAGATGTACCTTGGGGCTGCTGCTGTTTGTAAAGACAGTCGAAGGGAAGCCCTTTTGTTACTAGTGGGGCCAGAAATCCGAAGACTGACAAAAACTTTACCCTGATATGAGGACTTTAATTCATATGATGATGCTGTTAAAGCCTTGAATAATCATTTTACCCCTAAAACTAACTTTAGGTATGAGCGAGCAATATTCCAGCGGGCTATAAAGGGAGAATGGGAGAGCACAGATGATTATGTTACCAGGCTTAGGAGAGTAGCATTAAACTGCATCTTTAGTGGTCTGGAAGATACTCTTTTATATCAGTTGACTAACAGGGGTTATTCCTTCGTAATTAGTAGAAGATTAATCCAAGAGAAGGATTTAACTTTAGGTAAACTTCTAGATATTGCTAGGTCTATTGAAGAATCTGACATTCAGGCAGATGCACTTGAAGGTGGGGGCAAGTATAGAGCAGGTTAGCCATTTTTATTCAAGCAAGCTAAAACTAAAGAAAAAATATAAACCTGTTCTTATTAAGGTAGACAACCTTAAAACGCCAAATGCTGAACATAAGGTTAGGAAATGTACCAGGTGTGGTAGCACCGAACACACTCTATGGAACCTATGATACTTGTCCAGCAAAAGGAAAACAAAGTTTTTATTGTGGAAAACTTAATAATTTTTCTAAGTTCAGTTAGACCAAACAAGAAAATTATATGTAGCAGTACTTCAGAATCGTCTGAGGAAGATTTTGAACATGGTAAACACCAGCAGGGTAATGAGAGCAAAATAGATAGTGAGTTTGCTCTTAAAGTAAGTTCTACTAAAAGTGTCCAAATGGTAATAATGGTAGAGGTTTACATAGTGGACACTGGCGTAGATGTTGCTGTGGTGTCAGAGGAAATTGCCAAGACATTTCCGGGTCTGAAACTAAAACTATATAATAAAATCTTGGTTTCTTTCGCAACAGCCCAAAGTAATAAAAGTTAACAATAGTTGTAGTTAAGGGCCAGCTCAAGAATCTGTTTGGGCTTGACAGGAAAATAAAGGTTAATTTAGGCATAGGGCTAGACAACTTACAGCAAAAAAGGTTGGGACAAAATACAGATTAGGAAGCCTATTACATGAGCATAAAGATTTATCTAGAGAAGCCTTTGGCACAGTAAAGGGTGTAACAGCTTCATTACTACTAAAGCCTGATGCCATTTCAAAATTCTGTCCCCATAGACAAGTTCTGCTTGCTATAAAGCCCTTAAAAGAAAAAGAAATTGAAAGCCTATTCAACAACTAATCATTAGAAAAGGTGACATATTCAAATGGGGGAACACCCATTGTACCAGTAGTGAAGAGCAATGGGAGCATCAGGCTCTATAGTGATTATAAATTTACAATAAATTCGCAGCTACAAATTGCCCAGGGCTCTCTTCCAAAACTTTATCAAATATTTGCACTTTTAGGAAATTGTTAAGTATTTTTAAAAATGGACTTAAAGCATGCTTTTCAGCAGTTACAGATGAATGATAGGTCACAAAAAATGTTCTTTGAGCACACATTTGGGCCTTTGCCGTCCTAAAAAACTCACATTTGGAGTAGCCAGCAGTCCTTCTCTATGGCAACAAACCATGAAATAATGCTTACTGGTTCACAAGGAACTTTTTGCTTTGCTGATGACTTCTTAATAGCTGGTAAAGATGATGCCAAACACCTAGATATGCTAAAAGTAGTATTACAGATATTAAATAGTCTCAGAATATGCAGGGACAAATATGAATTTTCAGTATCGTCATTAGAATATTTAGGCTTAAAAGTGGATAAAAGTTGCATTCATAAAACCACTGGGAAGACAGCAGTAATAAAAAATGATATAATACCTGAACATGTAGATGAACTAGGGTCATTCATGGAACTAGTAACATTTTATGCACACTTCATTCCTGACTTAACTAAAGTAGCTCATCCACTATATATCCAGCTTAAGGAGGACATCAAATGGAATTGGGTTTCTTAATGTGAGGAGGAAAGTCACCAAATAAAGGGGCAATAATTTATTCTAGGGTACTTATGTATTAGAGGTCTGATTTATCAGTAAAATTAACTTGCAATGTTTCATCTAATGGAAAAGGTGCTGTATTAGCACAGGTTATGCCAGATATGTCGGAACGACCACAATCTCTCAAAAGAGCTGGCCATAACTACTTACAGATACAGAAGGAATCATCAGCATTAGTATAAAGGGAAATTAAATTTCACCTATATCTGCATGGCAAACCAAAATTTATTTTGTGTACTACTCATCAACACCTACTTGTCCTTTTGAGACCAAAGAAAGGTTACCTACCCTAGTAGTGGCCAGATTGCAAAGGTGGGCAATTACTTTAGCAACCTATAAGCATGACCAAGAGTATCGACCCGCAACAAAAATAGATAACACAGTGGACAAGGCACCAGACAATCATGATGCAGGAATACTTCTTGTACTAAGTTACAGCTTACCTATTACAGCCAAGACTATAGCACAATCCACAAAACGAGATCCTGTACTTTCAAGCATCATGCAGGGGGTGTTCACGGGTCACGAAATAGTCTTGCATGAGGAAGACTGAAAACCTTTCACAAAGGTATGGTTAGAACTATCTATAGAAAATGCATATATACTTAGGGGAGCAAAAGTAGTTCTCTCAAAAGCTGTAGGGAACCTTTCTTAAAAGAACTACATTCAGACCATCAAGGAAAATTAGGTCAAAGGCCATAGCCAGTAAGCTTATATGGTGGCCGAATATTGATGCTCAAATTGAGACTTGTGTAAAGAAATGTAACGCATGTGTTGCATTTCAAAACAATCCAACACCATCTCATATGAACCCAGAGAAATGTCCAAGACATGCATGGCAAAGATGGCACATAGCTTTTGCAGAACCATTTTAGGGTCATTAATTTTTAATTGTAGAAGAAGCTTTTAGTAAATGGCCAGAAATAGTGCCAGTGCAGTCAGTATCTTCACTTGCTACAAAGAAGCTTTTAGTAAATGGCCAGAAATAGTGCCAGTGCAGTCAGTATCTTCACTTGCTACAATAAAAGCACTGATGTCAATCTTTGACACCCACGGACTTCCTCGAAGAATTGTAACGGATAATGGACCACACTTATATCCAGATGAATTCGAAGAACTTAGTAGCTAAGGCCTCATGCAAGGTCAACACCTTATCACTCCAGTACGAATGGTGAGGTAAAACACTTTGTACAAACTTTTAAGCATAATATGAAGTATAGACAAGATAAGCCATGCAACATCATTTGTCATATAAGTAAATTCCTTTTATGTTATAGAACTAATGAGCATGGTGTCACTTGTCAAACTTCTTCACAATTATAGAAATATCACTCCTAATAGACTTGATCTTTAGTTTTAAGAACGATATATATTATTGCTATTCCCTTTTTAAGGGAAAAGGAAGTGCTACGTATGTGTATATGGTGTTACAGAAAAAGTTCTATTGTCAAATGATTTAGAATGGATTACAAGATGTAGTAAATAGTTTTTTACTTTTGTAATAACAATGATTGTTATATTATGATATCTGTACTTGTATTATAAGGCTGATTATATATTTAGTTAACAATGTGAAGCAGTATTTCTTTTTGTAATAACCCATAGTTCTCTTGTTGCCCAATATATAAATTCTCTCTCGCTGGTTGCTATTTCGTATAAAAGACGAAGTTAATAATATCCAATGAAAAACGAAATCAACTCTTTTTTTTCAATCCCATAATAATAATACTCTAATATTAATTATAAAGCGAAATTCTAAGGAGATAAAGGATATAGGCGACGACGACAGCCAAAAACCAAACATCACCCTGTAGTCCTGCTTACCAAGGCTGTCTCCTCTTTCACCCAGAAGAACTTTATTTCAACAGTCTCAATTGCCATTCCAATTCCTCTTTCTTTTCCCACTTCCATTGAGCATTGAGCCTTCTCCCTTTCAACACTTGAGTAAGCTTCACATTTCTCAAACTTTGCTCTTCTATTCATGTCACTTCACCATAATGACTGATCGCATCCGTTCCCAGTACTAACTCTATGCCATATATAACTGTATTAAGAACAAGAGCTTAATTCGTAATCGGATACCCTGTAGCATCAACTCCAGTTCTTGAGTACCCTCACACTTCATTTCTCTTCCATCAACAGTCACCAAACTCCTTTTTTCTTCCTCATAAAAGTCTCCAGCTAATCAGGCAGCCAGCACAGTGATCAAACAGCAGGACTCCATTAGTGCTCTTGCCTCTCTTCCACTTACCAAAACCTCCACCAACGCCAAATATTTGCAAGAGCCTTTATTGAACCGAGGGGATAGCCTCCAGTGCAATAACCTTCAGTGATTGTTTCCCTGATCACGGCGGTTAATTATATGTCCTGGTTCTCCACATTGGTAGCAGATGGTGTCTAGTTTTTGCCTCCTTGCACTCCATTACCATGTGTGGATCTCCACACGTTAAACATCGGCTCCTGAACCCACATGTCTCTTCATTTCTGCCGCTCAGCACACCATGCTGCTGTCATGGGGTCTGCCGGTTTTCCACTACAGTCAATCCTTCACTAGCTACCACCATCACCTCTTTACCTCCTCTTGTTGTCAAGACTCAAGCTCTAGCTAATAATTGTTCATACTCACTGACTCAGTGTTCTCTATCTGCTGGCAATTCCATTGATATTTGGTCTGGAAGTCCAGTCACAAACCTTAACTTTACAGTTCTCTCCAATCCTTCTCTGATCCACCAGCTAACCCAGCTATCCTTCATATTTAAGCAAATATTTGAACATGGATTTGGAATTTATTTGTATGTCTTAAGATGATTTTAAAGGACTATCACTTAACATCACAGTTCATAGACAAAAATAGATTTAAAAGTTCTTATTATTTTCCCTTTTTTGGGGTGAGTTTCCTCCGATATTGGGTCATAATGTGCTCAAAACTGAAAAATATATATTTCAATGGACTTGTTGGGTCAAAACTGTATGGGAAAATGTCTTCATTCGTCCCTGAAAGTTGCTTAGTTCAAAACTTATGCAATTTTCTAATGTTGCTTGGGTTTGCGTCCACGTACCAATTATTTGTAATAAAGGGTAAAAACGAATCTCGTGGGACATTATTTGAACCTGTTACCTGTCAAAATCTTAAAATAGACACTTCAAAGAATTGAATAAAACAGGTGCCAACAAAAATCCACTAGGTGCACGTGGACCCCTTCTTCCGACAAGACTAAAAAGCATTAAAAAAAATGACAAACAAGAACACAAAACTATAACCAAGATATTGTCAAAAGTGACATGTAGTAGTAGTAGTAGTAGTAGTAGTAGTATAGTTGGGTGGGATATGCCTTTTGCAACGCCTCCCAAATCTTGGTTTGCTTTGCTAGATTGTTTGTGCAGTTTTTATTTGATTTCTTTTTCTACAAATTCCTTTTATAAGTTTTTTCTTTCTTTCTTTGACGTCTTTTTCACTACAATATCTAAAAAACAATATATGAACAATTATTTCAATTTTCTTTTCTATATATGGTTGTGCTAAAAAAAACTATATTCTGTTCTTATTTGTGCATATGTTTCACAAAATAGTAGAAAATGTTTTAGGCTTTCTTTACATTGTTCACACGTTGGGCAGGTAGTATCTTTATTTTTAAATTTATTTCTCCATCGTAGGTCTAGGGTGTTTGTTCGGCATCTTTCTAGTAATCTCGATTCCTCAGTATTGTCATACCATGTAATTTCTTGTATGTTGTTTTTGTATTCTTTATATAGTATCAGAGTTGATTTGTCTTCTATTTCTGTTTTCCATACTTCTGTGTCCCACTTATTTATGTATTTCTTTAACTCCTCCTTCTTTGCCGATTTTAGCTTTGTTATATCTATTTGCAGAGCATCCATATATTCTCTTAGTTTTTTCATCCAAGGCATTTTGTTCTCTTCATATTGTTTTCTGAACATTTCCCTTAGCAACTCATTTCCATTTTCTTCAATGGCATGCTTGACATAGAGGATTTTGTTTTTTTATGTCTCTTGCTTTGCCAAATGAAGCTCCTATATCTGCTATCAATGCTGCTGTTGCTGTATAACAGGGTAGCTGCAAGATTGCTCTGTACACTTTATATTAAATTTTTTGGAAGTCTTGTAAGTCTGTTTCCCTATATATATACTAATACATCTGCACCATAAAGATATGATGGCATTGCCAGTCCTTTCCAGTACGTTTTTCCGATAAGTAGCTATTGCAGCTATTTTTAATCATTGAGTATATTATATTTGCTATTTTTTTTTTGCTTTTTCAATTGATGCTTTTGTGTGGTCTCTGAAGTATGACCTTTTATTTGTTATACTGATACCTAAGTCTTTACTTTCTTCTGCTATTTTTATTCCTAATATTTCTTGTGGTATATTTTCTTGCTTCATATTATATATCAATATATTGCTCTTTTGTTTATTTAGGGATAGACCACAAGATGAAGCTATATTTTGTAGCTTTTCTATACAAATTTGAGCGTCAATTTCTGTATGCGTTAGAATTAGCCCGTCATCTGAAATTAATAAAGCTGGGATATGAAAATGTTAATTTCTGAAACCTTTCTGGTTTTCTTCTAGTTCTTTAATTATTATGTATGTTATAATTAAAAAGAAAACTGTTGATCCAATACATCCTTTTCTAATTCCGCTGCTGATGGTGATGTCTGCTTCTTTTATTTGGTTTAGGTATAAGCTGGTGGTATCATTATTATAAATGTCACTGATGACATCAATTATGTTGGCATCAATGTTTAGTTCTTTTGGGGCCTCTATCAGTTTCCTTCTTTCTATTGAGTCAAAAGCTTTTTGTAGATCTACTGATATCACATATAGTTCCTTTTTCATTCTATAGCTTTCTTGAATACAGTAGTCTAGGATGAAGATGTTGTCTGTTGTTCCATGTAAACATGTAAATAAAAAACGAAGAGAGTAATAAGTAAAAACATCTCAATAAAGCAGAGAATCGCTATGTAAAAATAGGAAATAAGGAAGCAAACAAGAACTAAAGATCATAAGCAAGATATCATCTGAAGGAACAGGTAAACATGCGAATAGAAACGAAGAGAGCAAGCAGTAAGTCAAGAGATTGACATACGACAGAACGGATTCAGTATCTCCCACAAGAAGCACACAACCTCCTCTGAGCGCGAAGTGAGAATTAATGTTGACGGTACGTCGCTGAAGCAAAAGAAAAAAAAAGACCATGTGAGATAGCTTTATACAACCGATAGATCAGGCACTGCTGTTGAGTGTCTCATATTCTATATACTCTACCAGTCATATATTGAAGTTTTTTTTTTTTTTTTTTTTAGTTTTTGTTGTATCCACAGATTCTGAATGAGACGTTAATATTGCTTGCCTTTACGAGGACTTGCTCAAAGATTCGCTTCTCCTCATATGTGTATTCCGAATGGATCGTCTTGCTTATTTTTGACGCATACAAACTCACATACCCACGCACAAATGCCAAGAACACTTTTACACTTGGAACAACTTTTCTTTTATAAACAGAATAATGAAAAGATTTTTAAAGAAAACAAGAAATATTGTTTCATATCGTGAAGATTAAAAGCTGTTATGGCATAGTACAGTGGTAACGCGCTGGCTTCGCATTCATGAGGTCGAAAGATCGGTTCCCGTCCAAGACCGAGAGTTTAAGCTGTTTACTGGCAGGAACTGCTGTGGGTGGACACCACAGTGGGGGGTTGGGGCTTACCCTGGCTGACGAATACCCATTGTATTGAAATGGAAATAAAGTATTATTATATTATTATATAAAGTCCTTGTGTTGTAACATTACTGATGTCAAGGATATTATTGACCATTTCATACTTTGGGTTAGAACAAATAGATAGATAGATAGATAGATAGATAGATAGGAAGGTAGGAGGGTAGGTAGATATGCAGGTAGGTAGTTAGGTAGGAGAGAGAGAGAGAGAGAGAGAGAGAGAGAGAGAGAGAGAGAGAAACTCAACGTATAAGATAACATTCACGAATCTAACTTGCTAGACAAAGTCATTGAATAAATCTGTATAATATTCGTATTGACATTCTAATGAGAAGGAATCTACAATATCTTGATGAATTAAGAAAGAAAATAGTCTACATATCAGGAGTGAATAATTTTTAACTTACTCAGTAGGAAGGAGTGATCGTTTACTCCACTCCAACTGATGTGAGGCGTACCTTTACTTACAGATAATGGCATTTACAACAATAAATTTCAGGTCTTCAGTAAACACCACCCTCAAAGATATTAAGCGCTTTGTCTAAAAACTACTGAAAGTGATAGCAAGAGAAACAACCTGTTTTACGTCACGGACTCCTTTTTCTACCAAGGACTAGGACGGTTGCCTTCTTGCGAAGGACTTGTTTTGGTAGATGTAATCGTCACCCTATACAAGTCCTTCGCAAGAAGGACTTTAGCATATTAATAATGCTCAAACAATTCATTGAGGACAAATATTTCTCCTCACTTGGAATCCTTTAACTTTTTAGCCAACATGGCTTCAAAGAAGGCAGAACAACAGTATCAAAATTATTAGAATTTTAGGATAAGGTAAGCCGATCTTACAGAAAAAAAAAAAAGGATGGGCATATTGTATATTCTTAGATTTTCAGAAGATTTTTGACATGGTCCCACACTGGAGGCATATTAACCCCTAAAGGCCGGGCATCCACCTACAAGAAAAAGTTACCAACAGTCGGGCTGTTTTATAAACAAACAAACAAACACATTTATTTCCATTTTGTACAATGTTTATTCAACATTAATAGTAACTTATAAGTAGACATGTAATTTAACTTATAAATAAGAGGGTAACACATATAGTTAAATTAAATGTAGCTTTCATAGAAAATAATAATGCTGTAATAAAAATGTTAACAATAATGTTAATAATAAAGTAGTAAGTATGACACTAGATACAGGATCGTTATTATCGGCATCATTTCCATATTAGTTTTCCTTACAATGAGAATAATTAGTTCTTAATGAACAGCAACTATTTGTCCAAAAGAAAACTATATAGTTTCCTTTGAAAGCTGTGAAGGAGGATGCATTTTTAAGATGCTCTGGAATATTATTCCAGAGTGTTGGCCCTTTGATAGTGATCATCTTTGAACCTGCTTCTGTGTTTGTTCTGTGAATAAAGAGCTCACTGCTCAGTCTTGTGTTGGTTCCCCTTATATCCCTGACTGTTTTTAAATCAAATAGCCAGCTAGGATAATGATGGTCCAAAATTTTGAATACAAAAACATAAATAGCATAAGCGACCTTGTTTTCTGCCCGCAGCCACCCAAGTTTATTGAGAGCTGGTGTGATGTGGTCGTATTTTCTTATTCCTCCCAGGGCAACTCGAGCTGCAAAATTAATAAGCTTCTGTATTCTGTTTATCTGAGTCTTAGTGGTAGCTCCCCAAACAGTTGTGCAGTAATTAATGTGACTTAGGGCTAGAGATTTAACAACAGTTATTCGAGTGGTAGTCTCAAAATTGTCTTTTATACGTGATAAGTACATTAATGTTCCTGTAACCTTTTTGCATACTTTATCCATGTGGGAATCAAACAACATGTGGTTATCAAAGAGAATTCTAAGGTTTTTGACTGTTTTGCTAGGTGTGATAATATTATCGCAAAAATTAATTGTTGTGTTTTCTGGAATTTGTGCTATGTGGAACCTTGAACCAATAAAAATACACTGTGTTTTACTTTCGTTAATTAACAGCCCAATTTCTTGGAAATAGGTTTTAATTTTTGACAGAGTGTTTTCCTCTCTTAAAGTTAGCTCTGGGAGATTATTAATATCACCACTAAGGAGTAGCTGAGTGTCATCTGCATATTGTACGACTAGACAGTCAGAAATGAAAGAAGACAGATCATTTACGTAAATGGAGAAGAGGATAGGACCAAGTACTGATCCCTGTGGAACACCAAATGATACATTTTTTGACACAGAGATAATGTTGTTAAGACGTATAGACTGTTTACGATTAGATAGATACTCGCTAAACCAGCTTGGATCAATATTTAAGTTAGTACATTTACTTAAAAGAATAGGCCTCTCTCTCTCTCTCTCTCTCTCTCTCTCTCTCTCTCTCTCTCTCTCTCTCTCTCTCTCTCTCTCTCTCTCTCTCTCTCTCTCTCTCTCTCTCTCTCTCTCTCTCTCTCTCTCTCTCTCTCTCTCTCTCTCTCTCTATATATATATATATATATATATATATATATATATATATATATATATATAGAGAGAGAGAGAGAGAGAGAGAGAGAGAGAGAGAGAAATGTAACCACCGGCTTTTCACTTTATTTAGGCAAAAGAGAGAGAGAACGAAATCTTTTTATTCTAAACTAGATTATTTTTGGATAAAATAGTAAACAATATATGTGCTTACCATTTATTTATATTATATGAATATATAACAGTACATTTATTATAAAAAATAATAATAATCACGCATTATTTATTTCCTTCGTATGCTTATATAGATTATTCTTTTATTTTTTAGGCACTAACGATGCTCTTTTTTTACACGTTGACAACTTGAAAAAAAATGATATGAGAAATTTTAATTTTATTAAGAACTAGTTTTCCAAACGAGTTATTATTGCTAAAATTTTGTGATTAGATATTGCTAATACTGATTGTTAATTTTTTTACAAATAAGTTACTGATTATTTTTTTTTATTCATATATATACGTATACAGTATATATATATATATATATATATATATATATATATATATATATATATATATATATATATATATATATATATATATATATATATTTTTATTTATTCAGATAACTGTACATGGGGACATGTGCACATGGGCACTCCCAGTCATATGGCAGTTGATAAACATTACAATATATTTGGTTATGTATAAATAACATACTAATAGAATTTGCAATTAATTTTAAATATCATAGCAAGTAATTAATAATAAAATATAGTGTAATAATTGAAGAGTACTTGAAGAGTAATCATTGTGACAATATTTTCAATAGCCCTTGTTGAGTGCTATCATTTAAGTTACATTTCACTTTCCAACGGTACTACTGCAGACAATTTGAAGCAGATATAGAATAACAGTTTTCAGGTTAGAATAATAAGTAGGTAAATATACATATATATATATATATATATATATATATATATATATATATATATATATATATATATATATATATATATACATACATATATATACATATATATATATATATATATATATATATATATATATATATATATATATATATATCTATATATACATATATACATACATATATATATATATATATATATATATATATATATATATATATATATATATATATATATATATATATATATATATATATTTATATATATATATATATATATATATATATATATATATATATATATATATATATATATATATATATATATATATATATATATATATATATATATATATACACATACATACATATATATGCATGCATTAATTAGATGAGCAATAAAAACACCACTGGGGCTTCATAGCCATACATATCAAGGAGATTTATTTTTTTATTTTATTAATTTATTGCGCCAAGGCGTCAGACATTACATGAGTTCATACAAATAATGCTTCAAATGGATATAAAACCAAGAATTGAACATGGTTTACAGGGAGGTGTACATATTGATAAAACATTGCTGCATACTAACACACAACTCACAGAATGGCAGCACAGAGTACATTATATGCAAAAGTAAAGCTCAGAGAAACGCAGAATGCACAAACAGAATTATATAGCAACATACAGAAAATATATGTATAATTCAATATAATTAATGGCCACCAAAGTGAGGAAAACGAGCAAGAATAACATCAAGGTTGTCATCATTAAGTAAAAATGAGCAGATCTGTATTAAGTTCTGACCTCGTGGTAAAACATCTCTCACTGCGGGGCACTGAAGACAATAGTGGTCAAGAGTGTTAGCATTAGTTCGGTCGCATAATGTACAGGAGGTGTACTGTGGCATATCTAGAGTCTGGGAGACCTGCCATAAAGGCCGATACCCCATTCTGAGCCGAGCACTAACTACATTGTTTTTCCGCACCATTAACCCGCGTCTGCGATACTTGTAGCGACTGTGAAGGAAGTGATCATGGTGCTGTATGGACACACTGTTGGCCCTCTCCGTGTCCCTGCGCTGGACCGTCATGGCAAACCCAGCTGAGTAGATGATGTTACGTAGGCATCGGAGGGAGGGCTCAGCGTCCACAGCATGCCCATCCAGCATACAGGCCGCCTTGGCAAGACGATCCGCTGTGTCGTTGCCAGTCAGCCCAATGTGGGATGGAGTCCACACAAATGACACAACAAGAGAAGCATCCCGAGCGGCTGCGAGGCGACATAGTATATTTCCCACAGCACGGCCACAGATAGGTCTTGGCGAGGATAGGGCTTGTAGGGCCGATTGGGAGTCACAAATTATTACCCCATTCACTCGTCGTCGAACAAGGAGAGTCACGGCATCCAAGATGGCATTCAGTTCACAGTAGGTGGAGCTCGACGAGGTGGGTAGTCTACGGCCAATCCATGAATCAGCCGGCACAGGCGGCTCCATGGTGGGGGAAAACACAGCACATGCCGCCCTCCCATCTGCTTGCACAGAACCATCAACATAGACGTGGTGTGCTGCAGGGACAGACGTGGATACATCAGCGATAGTCTCCAGAGCTAACTGTCTCTGCAAGGGGGGATAGACATCCTTCGAGGTCGGTGTATATGTGACAGCGGGGAGGGGGACACGCCAGGGTGGTAAATCTGGGACAGCCGCCTGCACTGGCAGGTCGATGTCAAGGCCATGGAGAATGTCACTCACCACCCTGATAAGGTTATGACCTCCTGCTCGAAGTGGGAGCCTGGGTGCGTCTGGATCAAGGGACGTCCTCATGACAGCAGAGAAGTACGGAGCAAGAAAGGGGTAGTGAAGACACTTAACAGTAAAATAGGACACATTGGCATAAATCCTCTCCACAAGAGGGGGTAAGTTGAGCTCCAACTGCATACTCACAATACGGGTAGAGAGAGAGAGAGAGAGAGAGAGAGAGAGAGAGAGAGAGAGAGAGAGAGAGAGAGAGAGAGAGAGAGAGAGAGAGAGAGAGAGAGAGAGAGAGAGAGAGAGAGAGTTTGTGGTATTCATTTCAGCAAAAGGAGTTATTCGTCCTTACCACAGATAAAGACACATCCATGCATACTCATACACATCATTGTCATCTGAGGGTAACACAGCAGAGGAAAGTGCATGTACTTAATCGCATATACGTACACATATAAACCTGAACATACATACATACATACACATAAACACAGTGCCATATAATGGAAGATAAATTTGGAAGGAAAAGAAAGAGAAAGACTGAAAGCCCTTCCCCTTCTCTACCCTTCATATTATGTACGTGAGAGAGAATTACGTCAATTAATCCATTATCACTATTATCACAACCATTGCTACCACCATCATGATTATTATTATCATCATTATTATTATTATTATCATTATTATTATTATTATTATTATTATTATTATTATTATCATTATTATTATTATTATTATTATTATTATTATTATTATTATTATTATTATTATTATTATTATTATTATTATTATTATTATTATTATTATTACCATCATCATTACTACAGCTTTTGTATATAGATAGAGTTATGAATCAAAAGTAGTAATTATTGATACATATAGACATACACATACATATACATATACACATACACATATACATACATATATACATATAAATACATACATATATACATATACATATACATATACACATACTTGTACACATGTACACACATATACATACATATGAGCTCCTGAGGGAGGGGGTTAGAATACTTCCTCCATGTTCCCCTGCGTGTTGTAAGAGTAGACTAAGTGGGGCGGAGTGAAGGGAATGAAAGAACCCTTCTCTGTACTTTCTCTTCCCAGAGTGTCAGAGCATTATTCCTTTACTCAGCCACTCACCTTATAAGGGGAAAAGTGGCTTATGTATATAAAAGGCATATGAGAGAGAGAGAGAGAGAGAGAGAGAGAGAGAGAGAGAGAGAGAGAGAGAGAGAGAGAGAGAGAGAGAGAGAGAGAGAGAGAGAGAGAGAGAGAGAGAGAGAGAGAGAGAGCAGGTATTCCCTCCACCTTTCCCTTTTTTTTTTCTCTCAAAGTTATAGAAATATCAGATAATATACAAGAAAGTAGACTAAGATGGTATGGTCATGTCGTTAGAAGGGATGAACAGTATGTTGGGAGGAGGGTGATGGAAATGGATATACAGGGTAGAAGGAGAGGGAAACCAAAGCGTAGGTGGATGGATTGCATCAATGATGACCTGAGGCCTAAAGGTTTGTTGGGTGATGAGGTATGGGACAGAAATAAATGGAGAAAACTGACCAGAAACATCGACCCCACATAAATGTGGGAAAAGATGTAGACGGAGAAGAGGGTAAAAGAATTACATTTTCAATGTTGGGTATACACTAAGAACAGGATATAAGTTCTCTGGGTTGCAAAAGTGCACACAAAGTTCAAAGTAGCTCAGACCAAGAGGTCTGAAGTCCTTAAGCTTTGTGCACTCTGTAATGTAGTGTACTAAATTGTTGCCCCCTTCACACTCACATAAATGGCATTTTGAGTGTTCTGGGTGCTTTCTACCAGTTTTCTCGCAATTCACCTCCCATATATTTCTATAACCAAGTCTTATACGGGCAGCAACTCTATCACAGTCACCTGTAAGCATTTTACCCATGCTGTATTTGTGTCTCAGCCTTCTGAAGTTTTCATAATGTTGGATCGAACAGCTGCTTACATGTTGTGTGAGTGCAGAAAGTTCTTGCTCTTCCATAATCTCATTATACAACATTGTTTTAAACTGAGTCAGTGTGGTTATAGATTCAGACACTGAACTCTCAGTTGCCATTTTTGCCAGCCTGTCAGCCTTTTCATTACCTACTATCCCAACATGGGAGGGTACCCATGAAAACTTAACTTGGAGTTTAAGTTTTGCGCAGTCAATAAGAGCCTCTTGAATTTCAGCCATGTGAGTTTTGTAGGAGCTTTTTAATGATCTCAGTGACAGAAGCGCACTCTGCGAGTCACAGAATATGATAGCATTTCTCCTAGCACTGAGAACATGTTCAATAGCAAGTTTTAGACCAACAATTTCACATTCGGTGATTGATGACCATTTTGGCATACTCAGTGCTTTGTCAAACATTTGCTGCCCTTCAAAATTTTCATAAACAATAATGCTGCACCCAGACCCTCCTGTACTGTTTGTGTGAGACCCATCAGTGTAAATGCAGAGTGTTTCATTGTTAGTTGGGAAACTAGTTTCAATAAAGGCTTCAATTTCATCTAACCATTGATGTTTTTTAATAATTGGAGCAACATTCGGACCAGATGATAATATTGGAAAGAGAATTTCTGGCCCAAGCCTCTTGCAAGGATTTATTAATCGTGCAGGACCACTCTTAGTAAAGAGTGTTACATTATGTTTTTTTGTCTCATTGGTTATAAGCTTAAATATTTTGGGGTGAATTTGTCTTTCATACTGTATGTTACTTTTTATTAGTGATTTAATGATTGTTGGCGTTGACTGCGGCCCTTGCAAATGACCAGCATTACATGGATGAGGCTGAGCTGATTTCGCTAATTTAACTCCAAATATCACAGCTGACTGTTTGATATGTTCTATCAAAGGTGGGAGGTTTAATTCATGTTGCATATTTATAATTCTGGTGCTCATAGGGCAGCCAAGAATAATCTTCATAGCTTTGTTTTGAATTTTTTCTAAGGGTCTTAAGATAGAGGTAGTCATAGTACAGAGCTGCAGGGTGTGATAGTCGACTAATGACCTGACATATGCGAGATAGAAAGTTCGGCATATGTTAATTCCAACACCAGATACCCTATTGGCAAGAAGCTTTAACGGTCTGAGTCTCTGTTGCAGTCTTTCACATAAATCTTTGACATACTCTGTGTGAGGGGGAGAAGGAACTGGTATTCCCAAATATTTGTGATTTTCGCACACCTTAACCATTTGATTGCTTAATACAAGGTGAGGCTCTTGCGAGATACTGGAAAAGTACTTTATTTTTGGAGTTGAAATGACAAGACCAATGTCTTTTGATACTTGAGAAAATTCATTAAGTATTATTTGCATATCATTGGCAGAAGGTGCCCTTATACATATGTCGTCTGCATAACATATGATGGTGCATTCATCATTTGGTAGTCTGAGAGACTTGAGAAGCTTATCCATTAAGATGTTAAAGAGAAGGGGAGACAGAACTCCTCCCTGAGGAGTTCCCAGTGTAAATTCCTTTTCACTGGAAGTAAGATAGCCTTTATAGTACACTTTAGAGGTTCGACTACTTAGGTAGCATCTAATTAGTTGCAGTAGTTTACCTTTGACCCCTAAAGTTGCTAAATGATCCAAAATAACGGTTCTGTTTGCAATATCAAAGGCATTTTGCAAATCTAGAAAAACAGTGACTTCAGAGCAGTGCTCAACATTCATAAATTCTACAAAACAGTCTTTGGTACTTTTTCCTTTCATAAATCCATACAAATTATTTGATAATTTTCCCTCGAGTGTGAAATCAAGTCTGTTAAGAATGACTCTCTCAAAGGCTTTGCAGAAGCAGGATGTCAGAGATAGGTCTTAATTTTGTACTTTCTTTTTTTGGAATTGGAATAATAATGCTTTTTTTCCATTGTTCTTGAAGTGTGCCCTCATTATAAATAGTGCTGAATAATATATTCACAAAAGGCATCGGAGAAAACTTTTGTGAATACTAGATGTCAGGAGATTCCCTTCCTTCAATATATATATATATATATATATATATATATATATATATATATATATATATATATATATATATATATTATTTTTATTTTCGTAATCTCTAGATGCACATTTTTGCTTATATAAAAATTATGCTTATACATTTTATTTGTATTCTTTACTCTTCCAAATTATAACGGATAAGATCTTGTGATTTTATTGATTGTTATTTATTTTACAAATAAATCAATAATTAGATTTTCCTTTATTCATTTCATTTAGTTCCAAATGTTCAATGAATGACAATATTTCACATATTTTACTCATAAGTAATTGCTCTCTCTCTCTCTCTCTCTCTCTCTCTCTCTCTCTCTCTCTCTCTCTCTCTCTCTCTCTCTCTCTCTCTCTCTCTCTCTCATTACTACCTGGTCAGCACAGTCACAAACTTGCAACCTTCCCGGGAACGTTCAAGAGGCACTCTCCACCCACCGCAGTGTTCGTAACCTCCGCCTAATGGGTGCATTACTACAGACGGATGAAGAGGATGACATCCTATTCACAGAGGATGAACTACGACGTGCTCTTGCTAGGATTAAGGCTACTGCCCCTGGGGAGGATGGTCTTACATATCAAGTTCTCCGTCTTCTTCAGAAAGTTCCTGGTAACCCCCTACTGCAGCTCTTCAATCTTTGCTTTTGCTTGGGGCATGTGCCCTCTGCCTGGACCAGAAGCACTATTATTCCTCTACCAAAACCTGGAACCGACAAATTTAGGCCTATCTCCCTCACCTCCTGCTTCAGCAAAGTGTTTGAACGCATCCTTCTTGTCCGGCTCATGCACCGTCTACAGGATAAACTCTCCCCCAGTCTTTATGGTTTCCTCCCACAACGGAGCACACATCACTGCCTCACTGAACTCTACACCCGTCTTTCTCCCACCAGTGTGGTCGCCTTCCTGGACCTCAAATCTGCCTTCGATATAGCCAACAGGGAAATTATTCTTGACCAGCTGGTGGACTTTGGAGTTCGGGGGAACATACTGAAATGGATACGGGGATATCTCTGCAACAGAACATCAAGTGTCCTTTTTAAAGGGTCGTATAGCTCCTATGAACGGTTTGAAGTGGGTACTCCTCAGGGAGGTGTGCTAAGTCCTTTTCTATTCTATATCCTTATGCATCGTCTACTCTCCCTCCTTCCTGTCATCCCCGGTACTACAGTTACCTGCTATGCGGACGACATATGCATCCACACGACCTCAACTCACGACCTTCAGCACATGCTCCATGATTTTTATGTGTCTGCTACCTCCTGTGGCCTTATTATCTCCCCAGAAAAAAGCAGGATTTTTACTTCACGCAACTGCAGAGCACTGCCCGCATTCGCCATGGGTGGTAATGTCATCCCTCACTGCACACAGTACACGTATTTAGGTGCACCAGTCCGGATCACCCCAGCTATACCTGCACGTCAACGAATTCATCCCTTTGTGAAGAGCCTTCTTGACCGTCTGGAGCCCCGCTTTGCACCTGTCAAGTGGCTTGCCAACAATGCTGCAGGAGTCTCCATCCCAGTGGTGAGGACCCTCTACATCCTACTACTTCGGTCAGTGGTTGACTATCTGTCTCCTGCCTTGTGTCAACTTCCTAGACCAGCTCTCGAGCCACTTGAAAAGTTCCAGAATCGAGTCATGAGATTTATCTTGGGATGTTCTCTCTCTACCCGTATTGTGAGTATGCAGTTGGAGCTCAACTTGCCCCCTCTTGTGGAGAGGATTTATGCCAATGTGTCCTATTTTACTGTTAAGTGTCTTCACTACCCCTTTCTTGCTCCGTACTTCTCTGCTGTCATGAGGACGTCCCTGGATCCAGACGCACCCAGGCTCCCACTTCGAGCAGGAGGTCATAACCTTATCAGGGTGGTGAGTGACATTCTCCGTGGCCTTGACATCGACCTGCCAGTGCAGGCGGCTGTCCCAGATTTACCACCCTGGCGTGTCCCCCTCCCCGCTGTCACATATACACCGACCTCGAAGGATGTCTATCCCCCCTTGCAGAGACAGTTAGCTCTGGAGACTATCGCTGATGTGTCCACGTCTGTCCCTGCAGCACACCACGTCTATGTTGATGGTTCTGTGCAAGCAGATGGGAGGGCGGCATGTGCTGTGTTTTCCCCCACCATGGAGCCGCCTGTGCCGGCTGATTCATGGATTGGCCGTAGACTACCCACCTCGTCGAGCTCCACCTACTGTGAACTGAATGCCATCTTGGATGCCGTGACTCTCCTTGTTCGACGACGAGTGAATGGGGTAATAATTTGTGACTCCCAATCGGCCCTACAAGCCCTATCCTCGCCAAGACCTATCTGTGGCCGTGCTGTGGGAGATATACTATGTCGCCTCGCGGCCGCTCGGGATGCTTCTCTTGTTGTGTCGTTTGTATGGACTCCATCCCACATTGGGCTGACTGGCAACGACACAGCGGATCGTCTTGCCAAGGCGGCCTGTATGCTGGATGGGCATGCTGTGGACACTGAGCCCTCCCTCCGATGCCTACGTAACATCATCTACTCAGCTGGGTTTGCCATGACGGTCCAGCGCAGGGACACGGAGAGGGCCAACAGTGTGTCCATACAGCACCATGATCACTTTCTTCACAGTCGCTACAAGTATCGCAGACGCGGGTTAATGGTGCGGAAAAACAATGTAGTTAGTGCTCGGCTCAGAATGGGGTATCGGCCTTTATGGCAGGTCTCCCAGACTCTAGATATGCCACAGTACACCTCCTGTAAATTATGCGACCGTCCTAATGCTAACACTCTTGACCACTATTGTCTTCAGTGCCCCACAGAGAGAGATGTTTTACCACGAGGTCAGAACTTAATACAGATCTGCTCATTTTTACTTAATGATGACAACCTTGATGTTATTCTTGCTCGTTATCCTCACTTTGGTGGCCATTAATTATATTGAATTATACATATATTTTCTGTATGTTGCTGTATAATTCTGTTTGTGCATTCTGCGTTTCTCTGAGCTTTACTTTTGCATATAATGTACTCTGTGCTGCCATACTGTGAGTTGTGTGTTAGTATGCAGCAATGTTTTATCAATGTGTACACCTCCCTGTAAACTATGTTCAATTCTTGGTTTTGTATCCATCTGAAGCATTATTTGTATGAACTCATGTAATGTCTGACGCCTTGGTGCAATAAATTAATAAAATCTCTCTCTCTCTCTCTCTCTCTCTCCTCTCTCTCTCTCTCTCTCTTCTCTCTCTCTCTCTCTCTCTCCTCTCTCTCTCGGTCTATCCAAGTGCATGGTTTGTGGTTAGCCGGTGGTTGCTACTCTCTCTCACTATCTCTCTCTCTCGGCCTATCCAAGTGCATGGTTTGTGGTTTGCCTTTGGTTCTACTCTCTCTCTCTCTCTCTCTCTCTCTCTCTCTCTCTCTCTCTCTCTCTCTCTCTCTCTCTCTCTCTCTCTCTCTCTCTCTCTCTCTCTCTCTCTCTCTAAATGCTAGGCTGGTGGTAACGTCACTTGACGTGACCCGTCTTTGTTAGCTTCCTCGTCAACTGACATGAACCTGTCTGTAGGGGTTAAAAAGCTGCAAGCAATGGCTAGAATAGGTGGAAATGCCTTGGGATGGATAAAAACTTATTTAGAAGGAAGGGAACAAAGGGTTAGAGTAAGACAGTGTCTGAATGGAGAGGGATTAGAGTATAGTTCCAAAGGTATCAGATTTAGGGTCACTTTTGTTTCTTGTATACGTAAATGCCCTACCAGAGTCTTAAATTCATTCTTGAATATGCTTGCAGATGATGCAAAGGTTGTGATGAATGTAAGAGACGAGAACAATGGTAGAGAACTTTAGTAAGACCTAAATAATCTGCATAAGTGGTCAGAAAGATGGCTAATAAAATTCAATACTTCAAAAGGTAAGGTAATAAAATTGGGTTCATGTGCCAGAAGGCCCAAGTTTGGATACTCAATAGCAGGTGCAAAACTTCGAGATACGGAGAATGAGAGAGATCTAGGAGTAAATATATTAGAAGATTTTTTCTCTGGGAATGCACATAGATAGCATAGTAATGGCAGCATATGCTTTTTTTTTTTTTTAGCAAATGTAAGGATAGCCTTCAGACACATGGACAAGGAACTATTCGAAAATATTTATATAACATATGTGAGGTCAAAGCTCGAATATGCAACCCCCTTTTGTAATCCACAATTGAAAAAACACATAAACAAGCTGGAAAAAGTTCAAGGACATGTAACGAAACTGGTGCCAAAAGCACGCAATCTCAGTTATGAGGAGAGCTTGAGGGAATTAGATTAACCATCGTTCAAAGCTGAAAGAATGAGGGGGGATATGGTGATGGTTTTTAAATTCCTTTATTGCTTTGACAGAGTGGATAGGAATCGATATTTTGGTATGGCTGGCTCTAGACTTAGGGGTCATAGTTTGAAACTTCATAAGTGTAACGTGGGGGAGTTTTTGTTTTACCTAAGGGGACTCACTTTCCGAACTCGATTAGCAGTTCACAAACATCCAAGAGACTAAAATCTTTATTTGCACAACTCCCCAAATACCACTACTCGGATAATGAAACTCAGAATTCAACTTTCTTTTAATTTTGGATAGCATAAACAAAAATATAAGATTTGAATTTATTGAATGTAGCCTCTAATCCCGTGGAGGTGGTGAGCACGATTTCGATTCCTGGCACCACATACAGATGCCAAAAACTTGGGCCTCAACTCAAAGGAGACCACCTCTGTCATACAGGCAAAGTAGAATGGAGGACACTTTTATGCCAGATGAATTCCTGCAAATAGACTCCTGAATATTGCTAAGCCACGTAGTGAAGGCTTGGAGTAAGTGGGACTGTGGAGGCACTAGATGTTGCCCTGCCACTGGTTGATTGCCATCTGAGAGTGATTCAGCACCAGTCTGGGGGAACTTCAACTTGGGCGAATCTGTAAGGATGATGAAGAGCAGCATTCTGTTCTATTTTTTTTCGAGGGTTCACTATAGTGGAGGTCCCTGGCAGGCAAGTATGGCAGAGATGCAAGGGAGAGACAGTATTTTATATGCAACAAGAGGGAAGCAAACAAAAGACACAAGAAAATAAATTATAGGAAAAATGGGCTACTGGCATCCGCATCTGCATGCGTAGTTCTTTACATTTCAGGAAAAAGGGAATTATTAGTTTTCAAATATTAAAGAAGCTACAGAAATGTATCCAGACAAGTTAATAACATATCATCAGGAGCAATTTATAGCAAGAAAAATTACCAGCAAGAGTATTTCTATAATAAGAGAATTTTAGAAAGATATATTCGTAAGATGCTTCACACTGCCTGAGAGAGAGAATCAGAGAAAAGGGGAGACTAATACATTGCGATTGTTGGAGGGAAGGATGTTATTGCTAAGTTTCTGTTTTACTAAGGGGACTCAAGGTACTGAACTCAGTAAAGAGCTCGCAAACAGACAGGACAGATATTAATGCATACCCCAATAACACAGATGGATGCCAAGACTTTGACCTCAACTCAACGATCACCTCTGTTACACAGGCAGATTAGAATAGAGGACACTGCAATTGCAGAAACAGAAACGACACACCATTAATAATGGGAAAACTAAAGGCATGAGCACACAAATAATGAGTTCCAATATTAATCTACTGGATGAAAATATATTGGTAAGTAACAAGCTAACCAAGAATATTTACGCTACCATAAGAACATACACAATCATTAACTATTTGCAGGCATTAGCGTAAAAAATTATTCACAATACATGAAGAATCAGCAAAACAAATACAGCATACATTCATTAAATTTTAGTTAACAAGAAATGTTTACAACGCCAATAGGGCAAAATTACTTATGAATTATTTGTAACTTATAGCTCAAAACACTTTATTCCCAATAAATGAAGATCAGCAAGTTAAATACAGTATGTATTCATTAATTTGTGGCCTACAAGAAAAGTTTGCAGTGCCAAAAAGGGCAAAACCACCTCATGAATTATTTGCAGTTTATAGCGTAAAACACTTTATTTACGATAAAGGAAGAATCTACGAGATAATTATGTATTCACTAAATTGTGGTTTGCAGGAAATGTTTGCAGTGCCAAAAGGGTAAAAACACATGAATTATTTGCAGTTTATAGTGTAAAATACTTTATTTACGAGCATTGACATAAAACACTTTATTTACGAGGATAGAAAAGTGGTGAAATAAAATTAGAATTCGTTGGGGGAAGGGATAGATTTTTACGTGGTAATGAGCAATCTTCTGAGAGTGAAATCTTACTTGGACACCCGCAATGAAAGATATTTCTTATCAATGTATATCGGCGGTAATTTCAAGGTCAAGGAATTAAATTTAACAAATGAGATCCCAGTTAGGTAAACTACAAAAGTGCATTTTGTTTGGGAATGGAACTGAGAAAAATTTCTTAGGAGTTGACCAATAACAGATTTGACAAGTAGCAGATTTAACCAGTTTCTCGAATTCCCAATTTACTTGACCAACGAGCTTTACCCTCAACTATCTCTCACCTTATTTGTGTCAGATGAATTCCTGTGAAGACTGCTGCCATGAAAGAAGTTTAGAATAAGCGTGACTGCTGAGGCAAAATCTTGAATCTGTGATGTTTGGCTGCCAATTGGGAGTGAACAAGCGTCCCTCTTGGTGACATCATTATTTGGCCAGCCTGTAGGGTTTATTCAGAGCAGTAATTCGTCCTCCAATGGTTTTTTATTATAGCAGTGGTCCTTGACAGACAATTATGGTAGAGATGCAAGAGAGAGAAAAAAATTTAGATGCAACAAGTTGAAGCAAACAAAAGAAACAATAAATAGTTAAGGGCAAAATAGGTTACTGGTAGAAATCTGTAGAGCGTTCTTTGCATTGCAGAAGACGGAATTTTAACTATTCAAATAAAGAAAATACTGAATATATATCTAGACAGGCTAATAACATAGCAGTAGGGTCAAATTTATAAAAAAAATTATCAGCAAGAGCAGTTATTATAATAAAACAAAATTTATCAGCAAGAGCAATTTTATAATAAGAAAATTGCACAAACAACGTATCTAACAGACTCGCTAAGATTATGGCATCGTACATGAGAAAAGGCAGAAAACAGAGAAATAAGAGGGAGATTTTTATATTGGGATCATGCTTTCTACAAGTACAAGAATATTAAGCAATATATATCTAAAATTAGCTATATACTGAAATATAGAATGCAAATAATCATAATTTTCAAAATGCAAGGAGTAAGATATTTTTAGTAAGAAAAGAAAAGACAGTTAAAAGTACTAAAATGACTGATAAGTCATCTATGAAAGACCTCTGGTGACTTGGAGCGAAACACTCTGTCACAGCGATAATGCATATATTGAATTGGCCTGTGGTGGCGGGCATAACATCAAAGAATAGCCCCAACGTATTCCATGCGTGTCGTAAGAGGCGACTAAATGTGGACGGGGCGAGGGGACTGGGGAAACCCCCCTTGTATTAACCTACTGCGAGACGTCAAAGAAGAAGGGGAGTAGAGGGGAGAGTAACTTCTCCCCATACTCTAGTTTTGGGGTGTCTAAATGTGCATGGTTGTAGTACGATAGAAGGCAAAAGAAGTGAGCTTGGATATATGTTTGGTAGGAGGAGGATGGATGTATTGACATTGTGTGAGACGAAGATGAAAGGAAAAGGAGAAGTGGCATTTGGTGAGGTGACAGGTTGGGTGTCTATGGTTGAAAGGGGGAGAGCGAGAGAAGGTGTGGCATTATTGCTGAGTGAATGGATAGTAAATTAGGTAGTGGAATGGAAAGAAGTGTCATCTAGGCTGATGTGGGTGAGGGTTAGGATGGGTAGGGAATAATGGGCTTTTGGTAATGCATATGGGCCAGGATGTGAGAGAAGTGAGGAGGAGCGGGATGAATTCTAGAATGACTTAACTATGTGTGTGGATGTCTGAGTAGAAGGAACTATGTAGTTGTGTTGGGTGACATGAATGCCAGAGTGGGTGATGGAGAGGTAGAAGGTGCTGTAGGAAAGTATGGGGTACCAGGTGGGAATAAGAGTGGCAAGAGACTGTTAGATATGTGTGTGGAGCAAGAGTTGGTGATAGGTAATAGTTTTTTCAAGAAGAAGTTAATAAATAAGTATGCATGAATGAGAGTGAAAGAAAGAGCATTGATGGATTATGTGTTGGTAGCAAAGAGAATGATTGGTAGCGTGAAAGATGTGCATGCATTTAGGGGTGTGGCTGCTGGTATGTCTGATCATTTTTGGTTGAAGCAAAAGTGGTGGAAGCAAACGAGTGGGGAAATAGAGTGGGGGGATGTAGAAGGGAAGTGGTGAAGGTGGAATAGTTGATTGAAAGTGGCATATGACAGGGTGAAAGGAAGAGAAGTTGGGGAGTTAGAGGAGGAATGGGGGTTGATGAAAGAAAATGTTGTGGGACATGCAAGTGATGTGTGTGGAAAGAGGTTTGTTGGAGGTGGCATGAGGAGGGGCAGCGAGTGGTGGAATGAAGGGGTGAAAATGAAGGCGGAAGAGAAAAAGAGGACTTTTGAGGAAAGGCTGCAGTGTAACAGTTGGGAGATGTATGAAAGATATAGAGAGAAGAATGTGGAAACCATGCGGAAGGTAGAGGAAGAGAAGAGGTTGGCAAATGTTAGGTGGGGAAAGGATTTTAGTAGGTCATATGAGGAGAATAAAAAAAGAAGTTTTGGAAAGAAGTGAAGAGAGTAAGGGAGGGTGGATAGAGGATGGAGGAGATAGTGAAAGATGTGGATGGATATATGTTAAGAGGGAACGATGCAAGGAAAGATGGGCAGAATATTTTGAGTGCTTGCTGAATGTTGAGGAAGATAGTGAGGCAGCTTTAGGGACAGTGGGGGGTGTTAAAGTGCCAGTAATGGGAGATGAAAATGAGAGAGAGATTACAAGAGAGGAGGTGAATAGGGCATTGGATGAAATGAAAGCAGGTAAAGCACTTGGAATGGATGGTGTGAGAGCGGAGATGTTGAAAGAAGGAGTTGTGACTGCATTAGAATGGTTAGTGAGTGTTTAATATATGCTTTATATTGTCAATGGTGCCAGTGGAATGGGAGATTGCTTGTTAGTGCCCCTATACTATGGTAAGGGAGATGTGTATGAATGCTGTAATTTTAGGGGTATAAGTTTGTTGAGTGTGGTAGGAAAAGTGTGTGGTAGGATACTGATTAATAGGATTAGGGATAAGACAGAAAATGTGATCGTGGAAGTGCAGAGTGGTTTTAGGAGAGGTAGAGGTTGTATAGATCAAATTTTTATAGTTAGGCAGTTATGTGAGAAATATTTAGCAAAGGGTAAGGATGTGGATTTTGCAATTTTGGATCTGGAGAAAGTGTACAATAGAGTTGATAGAGAGGCAACATGGAATGTTTTGTGGTTATATGGAATTCATGGTAGACTGTTGCAAGCAGTGAAGAGTTTGCATGAGGGCAGTAGAGCTTGTGTTAGGGTAGGGAATGAAGTGAGTGAGCGGTTTCCAGTGAGTCTGGGACTGAGACAGGGATATGTGGTGTCACCATGGCTGTTCAATTTGTGTATTATTTGAGTCGTAAGAGAGGTGAATGAGTGAATGCGATGGTTGAGGTTTGAGAATGGTAGACGGGAATGATAACGAGTGGGAGCTGAAGCTGTTGCTGTTTGCAGATGATGCTGTGGTGGTGGCAGATTCAGAGGAGAAGCTGTGTCAGTTAGTGTCACCCTATGGAATGGTATGTAAGAGAAGGAAGTTGCGAGTGAATGTGGAAAAGAGTAAGGTTATGAGGTGTACAAGAAATGAGGATGGTGCTGGACTGAATGTTATGTTGAATGGAGAGACACTTGAGGAAGTTGGTCAGTTTGAGTATTTAGGTTCTGTTATAGCTGCAAATGGTGGAGTGGAAGCAGATGTGTGTCACAGAGTGAATGAAGGATGTAACGTGTTGGGTGCATTGAAAGGAGTGATGAAGAATAGAGAGGTGGAGATGAATGTTAAGAAAATTTTGCATGAGAAAGTGGTTGTGCCAACTGTGATGTATTTTGATCAGAGTTATGGGGCATGAAAGTAAGTGAGAGACAGAAACTAAATGTGATTACCTAATTGTGATTACCTAATTGTGTTTACGGGAAAGAGCTCAAAGCTCGTATCTTCCCGTCTCCTGATCGGTTCCATTTTAGACTTAGTGATACTTATCATACCTGTCCTTAAAACTATGGATTGAGATAGCATTAACTACCTCCTCGCTTAGCCAATTCCAATTATCAACTACTCTTACACTGAAAAAGTATTTCCTTACATCCTGCAAAGAAGTTTTCTTACGAAGCTTCAAACTATGACCTCTAGTTCTAGAGCCAGCAATATCAAAATATCGATCCCTATCCACTCTATCATAACCATGAAGGAATTTAAAGACTGTCACCATATCCCCCCTCACTCTTCTAGCTTCGAGTGATGGTAAGTCTAATTTCCTCAGCCTCTCATCATAACTGAGATTGCGTATTTCTGGCACCAGTTTCGTGGCATGTCTTTGAACTTTTTCAAGCTTAGCTATGTGCTTTTTCAAGTGCGGATTCCAAAAGGGGCCTGCATATTCGAGTTTTGGCCTCACATAGGTTACATAAATATTTCTGAACATTTCCTTGTCCATGTGCCTGAAGGCTACCCTTACATTTGATAAGAATGCATATGCTGCCCTTACTATGCCCTTTATATGTATTTCTGGAGACAAATCTGCCAGTATGTTTACTCCTAGATCTCTCTCATTTTCTGTCTCTTGAAGTTGTACTCCAGCCACCGAGTAGTCAAGCTTGGGCCTTCTTGCACTTGTACCCATTCTCATTACCTTACATTTTGAAGTATTGAATTTCATTAGCCACTTTTCTGACCACTCATGCAGGTTATTTAGATCCTCCTGAAGTTCTCTACCATTGTTCTCGTTTTTTACTTTCTTCACAATCTTTGCATCATCTGCAAACATATTCATGAATGAATTTACAGACTCTGGTAGGTCATTTACATATACAAGGAACAAAAGTGGCCCTAAAACTGAACCCTGTGGAACTCCACTACTAACTCTTCTCCATTCAGACACTGAGTGTCTTACTCTAACCCTCTGTTTGAGATGAAAGGTCTGAGGAGTATGATTGGTGTATCTCGGTTGGACAGGGTTAGGAATGAATTGGTGAGAGCAAGAACGGCCGTGAGGAGAGAATTGGCAGACAGAGTAGATATGAATGTTCTGAGATGGCTTGGCCATGTGGAGAGGATGGATGATGGAAGACTGCTGAAAAAGGTGATGAATGCGAGAGTTGATGGGAGAAATGCTAGAAGGAGGCCTAGGTTTGGGTGTATGGATGGAGTAAGGAGAGCCCTGAATGATAGGAGGATGGATGTGAGGGAAGCAAGCGAGCGTGCTAGGAATAGGAATGAGTGGTGAGCGATTGTGACGCAGCTCTGATGGGCATTTGCTGTTACCACGGAGCTGCATCTTACAGAGGTAACCCTGTGGTAGGGGCAGTAGGGGAGTTGGCATTAAGAAGTGACACAGGTTATGGAAGAGCCGGGAGGATGGCCTGTGGCACTCTAGCAGTGCCATCTAAACGGTCGCTAGCCCCCTCGTCATTGCCCATAGAGCAAAGTAATCCCTGTATTGTTTCTTTTTTAATGTCGGCTACCCCCCAATGGGGGATACAGCCAAGGAAGATGGTAATAATAGATGAATTTCTTTCAAGTACAAGAATATTAAACTATATCAGATATATAATACTGGAAGTAATATGAATTGCATATTATCATAATTTGCAAAAATGCAAGAAGTGAAGTTTCTCAGTAAAAGAAAAGAATCGAAAACAAGGTTAAAAGTTTAGTAAATAACTAATTGGACATCTATAATGAATCTGTTTAATCTGAGCAAAATTTTGTAGACATGATACAGCGGCAACATGGCAAGTGGTAAGAAGCATGATACCAAATGGAAAGACTAACTCAGAAAGTTTTGAAAATATTGTGGAGTTGAAAGACAAAACGGAAACTTTAATAACTAATTTGCTAACATTGGGAAAAATACATATGAAAAAGCGCAAGAAAACATCAACTCAGTGAACAGGAGTAATTACTTAAATGACAATTCTTCCAATGTAAACATAAGAGATTACTTCAAGATCAATCCTGTCGATTGTAATACCCTAATTCATACCACAAAGAGCCTAAGAAACTCTGGCTCTTATGGTCCAGATGGCATACCATTTAAGTTCATCAAAGATGCTCTACCCGTGATTGTATATTGTATTATAGCTATTATAAACACTTTCATTGTTACTAAAGGGTTTCCTGACTCTTAGAAAAAATTACATGTGATACCTCTGCATAAAAAGGGGGACAGAGAAGAAGTGACAAACTATCGTCCCATTTTCCTGCTTCCCATTTTCTCTAATATATTAGAAAAAAGTGTTGCATGCCAACTAATGTCATATCTAGAGATTATTAGCTATTAACCAACATGGTTTCAGACTGAAACTTTCGACGAAAACTGCACTGCTCAATGTTACTAATAGAATTTACAGTAATATAGATAAGAAAAAATCTCTCTGCTTGCATTATTTAACTTTTCAAAAGCCTTCGACAGTGTAACCCATGAAATTCTTATTAATAAGTTTACTAACCTAAATATTGACCCAACCTGGTTTAGAGGGTGTCTATCTAATAACAGACAGTCTATCCATCTTAACAGCATTATCTCTAGTCCAAAAAATTTATCATTTGGTGTTCCACAGGGATCAGTCCTTGGTCCTATCCTCTTCTCCATTTATGTAAATGATCTATCTTGTTTAATTTCTGACTGTCTAGTTGTACAATATACAGATGACACTCAGCTACTCCTTAGTTGTAATATTAATAATCTCCCAGAGCTAACCTTGAGAGCAGAAAACGCTGTAAAAAATTAAAACATATTTTCAAGAAATTGGGTTGTTAATTAACGAAAGTAAAGCACTATGCATGTTTATTGGTTCAAGGTACCTTATAGCACATATTTCAGAAAACACAACAATTAATTTTTGCGGCAATATCATTACTCCTAGCAAAACAGTAAAAACCTAGGAATTTACTTTGATAACTGCATGTTGTTTGATTCCCATATAGATAAAGTATGCAAAAAAGTTCCAGGATCACTAATGTACCTATCACGTATAAAAGACAATTTTGAGACTACCCCTCGAATAACGGTTGTTGAACCTCTAGCCTTAAGTCACATTAATTATTGCACAACTGTATTGGGAAGTACCAATAAGACTCAGATAAACAGATACAGAAGCTTATTAATATTGCAGCTTGAGTTGCCAAGGGAGGAATAAGAAAATATGACCACATCACACCAGCTCTCAAAAAATTTGGGTGGCTGCGGGCAGAAAACAAGGTCGCCTATGCTATTTACGTTTTTGTATACAATATTTTGAACCATCATTATCCTAGCTGGCTATTTAATTTCAAAACAGTCACTCTGGAACAATATTCCAGAACATCTTAAAAAATGATCCTTCTTCACAGCTTTCAAAGGCAATCTATATAGTTTTCTTTTGGACAGATAGTTACTGCTCACACACTAATCAAGCTTGATTTAATGCTATTTCCCTTAACACTAACCATTCTGTACGTAAATAGATATCGCCTTCTTTGATTTCTAAGTTAAGAACTAATTATTCTCATTGTAAGGAATACAAATATGGTGATGATGCCGATAATAACGATCCTGTATCGAGTGTTACTATTGCTACTTTATTATTAACATTAAATTGTTATACATTTTTATTACGGTATGATTATTGCTATTATAAGTTTATACGCATCTGTTAACTCAAGGTAATCTTAATTTTCTAGGAATTCTGTAAGTTCAATTACATGTCCACTTTTAAGTGTACTTCTTGTTTTGTAAAAGAATAACCATTACCAAATGAAAATAAATGTTTGTTTGTTAGTTTGTTTGTTTGTAAGCTCTGTCACAGTTAGAAAACGTCTTTGCAGGATGTAAGGAAGTATCTTTTTAGTGTAAGAGTAGTTGATGATTGGAATTGGCTAAGCGAGGAGGTAGTTAAAGCTAACTCAATTCATAGTTTAAATGACAAATATGATAAGTACCACTGAGTGCAAAAATAGAACTGGCTAGGAGACGGGGAATTACTAGCACGGGGCTCTATCCCGTAAGTACAATTAGGTAATAACAATTTGGTTTTTACTATAGACCCCCCTTGTATTCTGTACGTATCATGCTTTTATATCATGGACTCAGTTTTCTATGAGAAAAAATCCGAATCTGTTTCTCGTTTTTTATATCCATTCAGGCTAAACAAGTGAAAAATGAAGGGCGAAACATTTAATTAGGAGCATATTGGACGGTGGCCACTTCCTCACATAAAGGAAGTGAAAGATACCTCTAATATAATTACAAAGGCGATAAAAATTGCTCTCGCCAAAATATAAGAGAGAGAGAGAGAGAGAGAGAGAGAGAGAGAGAGAGAGAGAGAGAGAGAGAGAGAGAGAGAGAGAGAGAGAGAGAGAGAGAGAGAGAGGAGAGAGAGAGACGCTCTCTCCCGTTTTAATGAAACCACATGACAAATGAATCCAGAGCGAATGTTCACTGCGGTTGTTTGTTCTCTGTGGCCATTTTATCTCTGATTTCTGTTTTCATTTTGTAACTTATTCTTATTGTCAATTTTCCTCGTGCAACTAATTTATTATATTTTTTTTCTAACTTCCTTGCAATTGCATAAAAGTTTCATACTCCTGTCTGATTATATATTAATAGTGTCATAACTTTTGACTGGACTATCTACTATATTTCATTAATAACACTATTTTCAGGCATATAATATAATTAAAAGACAAAAATATAATTAATTTCGCTATCATTAATCGCTAAACAGTGGTCTCGGGAGCTCTGGTAATCAAATAAACTTAATTGCTTTTTATGAAGGAGTTTATTGCCATGAAAAATTAATATGAAAATAATATAGGGCTTGTTCTCTTCGTATTATTGAGATGGGACTATAGAAATAATATTTTTTTTCCCTAGCATATAAACAGCTATTATTTAATTGAAAATATGAAATATATGAAAACAAACAGAACAGTAAAATATGGATATATTGCTTTGCTTTCGAGGAAAATATTCTCTATGTAAATAAAAAAATAAAATAAAATCGAAATAAACGCTCCCACTAGATGACCCTACCATGGTTTGCTTTCTCACGTAACGCAGATCATGTCTAAATCCACCCTTCCCATCCTGTTTTCTTTTTCTTTTAATATTAGCCACACAGTATCGTATGTGTGTGTGTGTGTGTGTGTGTATATATATATATATATATATATATATATATATATATATATATATATATATATATATTATATATATATATATATATATGCTATAATCTCTCTCTCTCTCTCTCTCTCTCTCTCTCTCTCTCTCTCTCTCTCTCTCTCTCTCTCTCTTAAGGGCTAAACAGACGATCAATATTACTGACAGTATTTCCTGTACTGTCATTATTACTATCGGTGTGTCCATCATATGAACGTAGTAGTTCACACCAATAGAATAGTGTCAGTATTTTTACTGACAGTAATAATGATCGTCTGTACCCCTCTTTAGGTAGACTATTCTCAAGATGGACAATATCGGCAATATCAATCTCTTATCTGATGAAGATCCTGTATCATTATTTACCATATACAGTTGTTCTTTTGTACCATCTTCACTTTGAAATGAATCGGAATCACCAGTATAACGTTTGATTCTCTCTCTCTCTCTCTCTCTCTCTCTCTCTCTCTCTCTCTCTCTCTCTCTCTCTCTCTCTCTCTCTCTCTCTCTCTCTCTCTCTCTCTCTCTCTCTCTCTGCTATTCTATTCTATTCTATTCATTTCCTAATTCCACTTTCAAGAACTACACACTGAAATCTAGATACCTGACATATTCTAATCTATTGCTTGACCCTTCCCACGATTGCAAGTAGTACAAACCTAAAAATAAAAAAAATATTCTGTATCTTAGATATGCCCTATAGGATCACAATACTCGGTGTCACTTTAAGCAAACTAACCTAACCTAACCTAACCTAACCTAACCTAACCTAACCTAACCTAACCTAACCTAAGCCTAAACATTAAACATGAGGATTCATATGAATCAAAATACACTATATATATATATATATATATATATATATATATATATATATATATATATATATATATATATATATATATATATATATATATATATATATATATATAAAATGTTGTTAGCTATAGACATGCAGGCTCTGGTGTAAGTGTCACAGTAGAGTAGCAGCGTTTTATGTATCGTATTTAGTCCCAATTCGAATGGAGCTGGACACAGAAATGATGGGGCAATAAAATTAAGACTGGATGCATTTCTTGACACTCTGCGGTGGAAAGGGCATCCAGCCGTAATTCACAGCTCCAACGTGTCTTAGTCCACCTCCATTTGAATGGGGAGTAACACCACACACACATAAGTAGCACCCAATACTCAGTGCTGCTTCTCCAGGCTCAGTGCTTCTTCTTCTTCTTCGTTTACATTTCCCACTTTGATGTGGGGTTGATGTTTCTGGCCAATTTTCTCCATTTGTTTCTGTCCCACATCTCATCACCCAACAAACCTTTAGACCTCAGGTCGTCATTGATGCAATCCATCCACCTACGCTTTGGTCTCCCTCTCCTTCTCTTACCCTGTATATCCATTTCCATCACCCTCCTCCCAACATACTGTTCATCCCTCCTAACGACATGACCATACCATCTTAGTCTACTTTCTTGTGCACTTGAACCATATCAGTACATTGCAATCCCAATATAAACGGGGACCATGGTAACTCAGTGGTAGAACGTGCGGGTAGAGAAGTGACTTACTTCGACTTGATCCCACCGCGGGCCGTAAGGAAGGGCATCCAGACTTAATTTTTCAGCACCAACATGTCTGTGTCCACCCTCATTCAAATGGGGACAAAGTGTGACACAAAATACAGTTCACCATTCTAGTATAAACGTAATCTAAAGATGATATGCCACATTCCCTAAATCATAATGAAAATGCATTCTTAGCTAATTATTCTTTATAATACAAACATAGAAAAATTCTTTTTCAAAGATATTTTCCATCCAGGTCTATTTGGATTTATCCTAATGCTAATTGACAGAACAATAAGGCAAAGAAACAGGATTCTTGAATTGGTAAGCTTTTGGTAAGAGCTTTATTTAAGTACCTATTTAGTCATTTATTCTATTCGTTGATATATATATATATATATATATATATATATATATATATATATATATATATATATTTACATAGAAATATATATATATATATATATATATATATATATATATATATATATATATATATATATATATATATATATATATATATATGTATATATATATATATATATATATATATATATATATATATATATATATATATATATATATATATATATATATATATATATATATATATATATACATATATATATATATATATATATATATATATATATATATATATATATATATATATATATATATATATATATATATATATATATATATATATATATATATATATATATATACACATATATGACCTATTTATTTTTGATGTATCTTATTGTTTGCACTGCATAACATGTCCTGATTATATAGAATACCAGAATTGTAAACTATTACTTTTTTATGAGCGTAACATCAGGACAGGCAAGAAAATTGCCCTGAGTAGGCCCGGGCACCAAGAACAGATCGAGACGAAAAAAGTAGACGTATAAGAACAAGGATGAAATAAGAGAATGATACACATAGGTAAAGGATAAGTTGAAAGAATAGTCTAAGTAATGAAGGCCTAAAGATACGGCAGGATTAGGCACTGAGATAACGATAGATCTGCTTTTTGAAGGAAGGTTGGTCATAAGAATTAAAAAAGACTAAAGGAGGAAGGGAGTTCTTGAGTCTGGGGGTGGATGGGAAGAAGCAGAAGTTGCACCAACCAATCCGCAAGCTGCAAACCGCAACAAAGTACCTTGTGAGACAAGTCCACTTAGTGAGTCTTACACGGCCTGGGTAGTGGGGGAGGGATGCAACTCGCCAACTTATCTGATCGGCAATTGAAGTATTAACGATAGAAAAGAGAGAGGATGATACTTTATGGTGAAGAGAAAGAGAATCAAGATTAGAAGTAAGAGAAGAGTCTCTGATGACTCATGCGAGCACTATTCTAAACAGGATAATATAAAACCTTTATAGATTTTAAGTTACTACAAAGAGGAAATGTAGTGGCGATAACGAAACAGAACCCCCAATTTTTTTAGATACGGAGTTAGAAATTTGAATTTTGTGACCTCCCCAAGACAAGTTAATGGCTATCTGGATTTCTAGTATGTTGACAAAATTAAGAGGTTAATTTGCTAGTTTCGGAGACAATTGGGCTATCCGGATAGATAAAGGGGTAGTCAGAAACTAAGTCTTGGAAGTATTAAATTTAACTGAAATTTGGATGCCCCACTCAGATACTCTCTATACATTGGAGTTGGGAGTTGAAGAAAGAGTGATATGAGACTGATTATGAGTTGCAAATGAAGGTTGTGAAGAGAAGGGAGAAGAAAAATGAAGGGTGGTATTGTCGGCAAAGGCGTGGAGAGAGAGGAGAGGAGGATAGAGACTGGAGGAGATTGTAGATGAAATGAAGGAACGAAAGTATAGGGAAAGAACAGGGCCCTGTGGAACACCATTGGTAACTTGGAGTGAGCTAGATGTTATGCCGTCATCTACCACATATATAACATGGTCAGGAAGAAAACTGGAAATAGGAGAACAGAGAGAAGGGGTAGGCCATAAGCAAGTTTGACCAACAAAGCCTTGTGTCAGACTGACAAATCCTTAGAGATATCAAGGGTAACGACAAAGAATTCCCTATAGTTATTCAGAGAAGATGATAATACATGAGCGAAATAGGAATGAAAGTCAGCAGTGGATCTCGCCTTTCAGAAGACGTACTGGTGATTGAAAATAAGAGAGCTAAATTCAAGATGTTTCAATAAGTGGGAACTGGACAAATTTTCTGATACTTTAGCAATAGCAGAGGTTAGACCAATAAGTCGGTATTTGGAAGGAATAGAATGGTCATCTATCTTAGGATCAGGTTGAACTAGAGCGTGCTTCTAAGATGAAGGATGGATCTTGGTTGAGAGAATGGGGCAAAAGAGACCGCAATGCATTGGAGCCAATTCATCTGCAAACTCCTTAAGGAATCTTGCAGAAATACCATCGGGTCTGTATGCCTTGTTCATCTTTTGAGAGCTATGATCTTTGTGGACTTTGCAGATAAAGGAAAAATAATTGAGGACATAGTGGTAGAGAGTGATACAGCATGAGGAACTGAGGCACTGGAATCACTTACAAAGATTTTACAAAAAATGAGAACCAAAGAGAGCGGCTTTGTCAGAGGGAAAGCAAGCTATGGAACCATCAGGTCGAATGAGAGGAGGAATGTTTAATTTACGGAAATTTCAGGAGAGATTTTTAGCTAAGGACCAGAAACATTTATTAGTGGGAGAGGAGTTAAGGTCATCAACTTTCCCACTTAAAACAAAAGCTTTAGATCTTCGAATGTGAGCATTGCAGTGATTTCTAGCTGTAATAAAAGCAGAGTAAGTTAGATTAGAAGGCTAGGTTTGGTACGACTGGTATTCCCCAAGGGTTAGGGGGAGACAATGTTTTTTTTAAAGACGGGATGAATGCCTCCATTCCTGAGTTTATGATCTCCCCAGCTTTAGAGGTATTTGATCAGGGTTATGGGTCTGAAAGCTGTACTAATCCCATGGGAAGTCAAAGAGGAAGTTAATCAAATTGTCACACTGTGTACACTCGAAGTGCCAAAAGAGACATTGAGTAGGAGGAATTGAAGGAGGGGGAGCAATTATGGAAGAAACTGAGATCAAAGAGTAGTCAGATTTACCAAGAGGAGAATGTACAGAATATGAAAAGTTTGAAGGCTTAAAAGTAAAGACTAGGTCAAGAGTGTTAGCTGCTTGGTTGTGGCGATCGAGAACACGTTTAGAATATCTGAAAATCTTCTCAAGATCTTGAGTAATAGAGAGAGCAAAGGCTTCAATTTCTCCCACATCATTGTGAGAAGAATTAAGCCGCACACACACACACTCTGGTGTACATTGAAGTTTCCAATATAGAGAACTTCAGCATGTGATTGAGAAGATAGCAAGGACTCATGGCAAGAGGACAGACATTCAAACAAGGACACATAGTCAGTGGAGTTAGAAGAAATGTAGCAGAAGCAAAGAAATATAGTGGCAAAGGGGAGGTAGATTTTCAGCCAGAGAACATCAAAGTCAAGAGATTCAAGGTTCATGAGCCTTGGACTAGAAGTGTTAGTGTTACAATAGGCATAGACCCCACCTTCAGAACGGAAAGGAGACTCCAGCTTATAGTGAGAGATTTGAAATGAGTCAGAGTGTGCATAGCTAGACATCTGGGACTCAGAAAGAAGGAAGGGGTTAGGGAGGGATGTACCCAAGTACTGCTGCACAGACGATATACTGGAGTTCAGACCGCAGATGTTAAAAAAGTGAAGAGTGAACGAAGCAGAATTATCAGGAGGTGCAAGATTATGGGCAAAACCATTGCTACCACCAAGTATGTCTAACCTCACGCCAATAGTTGAATCAGCAAGATCCCTGGAGATTCTTGGCAACCCTCTATGCAAGGTACTGTGGGCCATAAGTTGTGAACCTTCCATTATGACAGGAAAAATGAGAAAAATGAAAGCAAAGAGAAAAAGTGAAGACAGTGTTGTGACTTGTCAAATGTAATGGGATAGTAAGAGATGTGCAACGAATACACCAGAATATTCGGTTTTGATTTAAGCATAGGGAAAGAACCGTGCTTGAAGGAAGGCTTAACCTAATGCTGTCTTGGCCAGTCATAGTTAAGTCAGCAATACCAAGAATAGTTAGGCCTTCCATATATTTATAAAGATTTTATCTTGATTTGAGATACAGTGATTCTCTAACTAAAAATTTGTTGTTAATTATTTGCACTTGGCTGCGGTAGCTCACTGGCTAAGCATCCAGGTCAGGATGCAACTAATGTGGGTTCGAACCCACACATGGGGCATTAGGAAGCGCATCCACACCTAATAGCTCGGATCCAAAATGTCTGTGTACACCCCTAATCGAATAAGGACTAATTGTGACACATAACATTGTGATTTCATTTGAAGGACTTTTCTATAGACACATTGTAGTAAAGGTAACATGTGCTTAAAAGAATCTGGAAAGTTAATATTTTTTTTACATTAACTGCAAATAGATAAGAAATATTTAAATCGAAGGAGGAGAAAAATGAAACAGCTACACTGGTTCTAATGGAGGTAGAGTGAAAACAAGTTTTATAAAGAGAAATGAATTCCTAGCATCACTTGAAAATCATCAACATTCAAAACAACGAAATTCATTCTCTCAATTCTCTTCACATATTTGGAAATTAAATAGCCTCTATCTTGTCTGGGAAGAATACATGCTTGTAATTGCTAAAGCTACATCTATGTACTTGGAAGTTATGATTTGTATTGTCACTACTTTTCCTCATTAAAGTTAATAAATATCTATGAAGGTCTTGTCCGTCCCTGCTTAGAAAACTGCTTTCATATCTGGGTTGCTGCTTGTTACCCTTATCTCCTTGATAGGGTTGAATCTAAGGCAGTCAGAGTCATCAACGATCTTGCTCTTACTCATAATTTTAGCTCTCATTCTCTTCAAAGGAAGTTATCATTTCTTTCTCTCTCTCTCACTGGTACAATTTCCATCCCTGCTTTGATAAGTATACGTTTTGCATCCCTCCCCCAATAGCGGGCTCACGTAACACACGGCTAACAGCCTCGTCATACAAGATTCATAGTTCGTAGATTGGTCGGTACAGTGACTGCATCTTTCCTTCCACTTCCAGACTCTGGAAGTCTTACTGTTTCAGGCCTCCCTAACTCTTATGACTTTTCTCCCTTCAAAATGCTGATCCATCATCATCTCAGTACCTAATGCTGCTATATTTCTAGACACTCATTTCTTAGACGATTTTGTCAGAGAGTGTCTTATATATTCATTATTCTGTTATTCTGACTTGTCCTAAAGCTGATTCTTTTTCTTCTCTCTAAATGTTTCTTGGTTCCTTGGCCCGATGAAGGTACTTTTCCTTGCCTGTCCCGGTCTCACACTCTTAAAAAATTATAACAGCCTAAATTAACAAACCGACTAGAATGTCTAGAGAATAATTTTTTTTTTCATAAGTGTGACATCGGGACAGGCAAAGAAATTACTTTCATCATGCCCAGGCACCAAAAAAAAAAAAAAAAGATTGAGCCGAAGAAAAAGTAGAAGTTTCAGGACAAGGCAGGCATTAGATAATGATACACAATAGGAAAATGACAGGCTAAAATAATTACCGAAGTAATTAAGACCTAGAAATATGGCAGGATAAGGCCCCGAGATGACGATGTATCAACCTTTTGAAGGAAGATTGGTCATGAGAATAAAAAAAAGACAAAAGGAGGAATAATGTCCTCGAGTCTGGGGGAGGATGGAAATAAGCAGTCACTGCACCGATAAATCCACAAGCTACAAATCTTCACACAGTACCTGTGAGACGAGACCACTTGGCGAGCATTACATATATACCTATATATATGCACCGATTTTTGTCACAGCTTACAAGCTATTCTACTATAAACCATCAGAACACGACGTAAATCCACATATAATTTAACCTTAGTTACGTACATACGAGTACTTATATATATGCATAGCTTTAAGAGTTACAATTTGTTCCTATATGAATAGAGGTGGACACAGACTTGTTGGAGCAGGGGATTAAGAGAGTATGGTTGAGTCGAAGCACACAGTCATTCACGAGAGCACAAATTTCCCCATTTCTCTCACCATATATCTTTTAGGATAAAGGGTCACAACAATATCCCCCAATAATAAAAATGCAAAACCTTCTACACACCCAGTCATTCCGGTTTACAGCACTGAAAAATGCGGGAAACTTCATTTGGCCAACATCATTCAGCTAACTTATCCCAATTCAAACCACTAATAGTTAATCACAACCTATTTTTACAGTAGAATGATTATACAAGAAAAATCATCAGGACAGTATCTATAATTGTTGAAAATCACACTCGAAAGACCCCTTCCGAGCACGCATTTCAAAAATCTCCAGATAGCAGAGCTATAATATATATATATATATATATATATATATATATATATATATATATATATATATATATTATATATATATATATATATGTATGTGTGTGTGTGTGTGTGGTAACCATGAATTCAGTGTGTTCCGGTTTTACGTCACGGACTCCCTTATCAACCAAGGGCTAGGACGGTTGCCTTCTTGCGAAGGACTTGTTTTGGCAGATGTAATCCTTACGCTGAGTGCATGCCTTTGCTAACCTCAGACCGTGACGGGGCGCGAACCCTCGACCTGACGCCTCAGAGTCGGAGACGCTACCGACTGAGCCACGGCGACTACAATCATGAATTCAGTGTACAAGAACATATTAATACCAATTCTTCGAAGAATACTTTCTTCGCAGGGATGTTTTTCATGCTAATTAACATATCAGTGCGGCACATATTGTTATTTGTTTCGTATTCACTTAGTAAAAAAAAAAAAAACTGTTTTACACGACAGAGCCCCTCAAAAAGCCCTAAGCTTAAGTTGAGCGAAGCAGGCAACCATAAAACAAGGGAGGCAGTGGAATCAGCTTACAGATTAGCGTCAGACTCTCCCATCCCAGATTTAAAGCTTACTTGAGAAATTGGACTGTCAGGGTTAATAGGAGAGGTTTGTGGCGAAGAAAAGATGTGGAGAGAGAGAGAGAGAGAGAGAGAGAGAGAGAGAGAGAGAGAGAGAGAGAGAGAGAGAGAGAGAGAGAGAGAGAGAGAGAGAGAGAGAGAGAGAGAGAGAGAGAGAGAGAGAGAGTATGGAACTTTCATTACTTAGGAAGGAATTGGTAATTATTAATTAAACGAAAAATATTATTCAAAAATAAAAATAAAGACACAAACCAAATATTTCAAAATAAATGAATGAAAATCATGCCCCTGGAAGAATAGGTATAATCAGTTTGGTGACGGTCCCAAACGAGGAGATATGAAGAAGTTGGTGTTAAGATGGGCATTCGGCCGTAAAAGTGAGCAAATGCATTGATGAGATTTATTTCCAGCATCAACATATAAAAAAAATGAAGATGAAAAAGATGTTGATGATGACGAAGAAGAAGAAGAAGAAGAAGAAGAAGAAGAAGAAGAAGAAGAAGAAGAAGAAGAAGAAGAAGAAGAAGAAGAAGAAGAAGAAGAAGAAGAAGAAGAAGAAGAAGAAATACTGCCTGTAAATAAACTGTTCATCTTCAATTACATTATTTTTTTACATTTTATGAGTCAATATTAGTCTGAATTTGAAGGCGATCACAGACTTATTGAAGCTAGAAAATTAGAGCTGGATCCCCCTCCTGTCATCCCTCGTGAGTGGTCTGTACTGCATTGTATTCATACTCATCGTGAATTGGATAACATGAACTTGCATCACGTAGATGACGAGAGTTGTGGTGGAACGAGTGAGGATGCAAGAAGAAGAGTTGGAACCCCGGGTGTATTTTCGAAAGAGGACGGTTTTCTTATATATTACAAAAGAGTAGTAAACCTTGTATGACCACAGAGATTTCTTGTATAATACGAAAGAGTGAAGCCTTCTTCAAGTAATACAAATGTGAATGATTCTCTCACAAGGTCAGGATCAAGTAGTATGTTACGAAAGGAGGAAGAACTCCTGTATAATACAAATGGGATTCTTAAGTGTGTTACGAAATGTAGCGGAAATCTTGTATAACATAAAAGGAAGTTGTACTCTTGTATTTTACGAAGGGATCAGGAGTTGATGGAAGAAGATGGAGGAAGTTCATCCAAAATTCACTACTTGTTTGAATGAAAAGTCCCTACCTTTCAGGACTACATCACAAAGTAAATAATACAAAAGTGAAGATATTCACAACTTACTGTGTTCTTCTTGTAGGAAAAATGAAAACTTCAAAGCCCTGGTCGTAATATTCAAGGCTTTTTATAACCTAGGTCTTCCCTGTAAAGGAAGACTAAAGAACAATGGTATGCATTGTCACATTTCGGCAGGAATGGACGCCATCAAAGCAGCCTTTATAAAAATAGAAGTCAAAAGTCATTAAAAAAAAAAAGTGGAATTGGGCTGGTGATGAGTGCTCTTGTCCTCCTCTTCGCTAATTTCCAGTGTTCAAAGGTATTTCCAAAATCTTCAGGTTTCCTTATGTGTGTATGTGTGTTGGTGGTGGTAGACTTCTAGCATGGCTATTATCAGTTCATAAGTCTACTTACTATCAGTGTGTTCACCAGCCGCCCACCGAAATACCATGACTGAAGGCATTTGGCTAATATAGGACTGGCCTAGGTTAAGACCATGAAATTCTTTTAAGTAAATGTACTAACTTAAATATTGATCCAAGCTGGTTTAGCGAGTATCTATCTAATCGTAAACAGTCCAAACGTCTTAACAACATTATCTCTGTGCCAAAAAATGTATCATTTGGTGTTCCACAGGGATCAGTACTTGGTCCTATCCTCTTCTCCATTTACGTAAATGATCTATCTTCTTTCATTTCTGACTGTCTAGTCGTACAATATGCAGATGACACTCAACTACTCCTTAGTGGTGATATTAATAATCTCCCAGAGCTAACTTTAAGAGCAGAAAACAATCTGTCAAAAATTAAAACCTATTTCCAAGAAATTGGGCTGTTAATTAACGAAAGTAAAACACAGTGCATATTTATTGGTTCAAGGTTCCACATAGCACAAATTCCAGAAAACACAACAATTAATTTTTGCGACAATATTATCACACCTAGCAAAACAGTCAAAGACCTAGGAATTCACTTTGATAACCACATGTTGTTTGATTCCCACATAGATAAAGTATGCAAAAAGGTTACAGGAACATTAATGTACTTATCACGTATAAAAGACAATTTTGAGACTACCACTCGAATAACTGTTGTTGAATCTCTAGCCCTAAGTCATATTAATTACTGCACAACTGTTTGGGGAGCTACCACTAAGACTCAGATAAACAGAATATAGAAGCTTATTAATTTTGCAGCTCGAGTTGCCCTGGGAGGAATAAGAAAATATGACCACATCACACCAGCTCTCAATAAACTTGGGTGGCTGCGGGCAGAAAACAAGGTCACTTATGCTATTTATGTTTTTGTATTCAAAATTTTGGACCATCATTATCCTAGCTGGCTATTTGATTTAAAAACAGTCAGGGATAAAAGGGGAACCAACACAAGACAGAGCAGTGAGCTCTTTATTCACAGAACAAACACAGAAGCAGGTTCAAAGATGATCACTATCAAAGGGCCAGCACTCTGGAATAATATTCCAGAGCATCTTAAAAATGCATCCTCCTTCACAGCTTTCAAAGGCAAACTATATAGTTTTCTTTTGGACAAATAGTTGCTGCTCATTAAGAACTAATTATTCTCATTGTAAGGAAAACAAATATGGAAATGATGCCGATAATAACGATCCTGTATCTAGTGGCATACTTACTACTTTATTATTAACATTATTGTTAACATTTTTGTTACAGCATTATTATTTTCTATGAAAGCTACATTTAATTTGACTATATGTATTACCCTCTTATTTATTAGTTTAATTACATGTCTACTTATAAGTTACTATTAATGTTGAATAACCATTGTACAAAATGGAAATAAATGTTTGTTTGTTTGTTTGTTTGTTCAAGCACGATTCTATCTTTATGCCTACAAAGACACTGAAAATTCTGGTGTATTCATTAAACATCTTGTACTATCCCATTTCCTTTGACAAGTCACAACATTTCCCATCTCTATTTCTTTGTGCTCACTTTTTTTTCTCATTGTTTCTATAATTTTGGAAGGTCCACTGTTTATAGCACCCAGTACCCGGTATAGTTGGGTGCTATTCATACTTGGGGATCTTGATGACTCCGCTATTGGTGTGAGAGTAGACACTCTTGGCGGTAGTAATGGTTCTGCCCTTAACCTTGCACCTCCTGAAAGATCTGCTTCATTCACTCTTCACTTTTCTAACATTCGTGGTCTGAACTCCAAACTTTCGCCTGTGGAACTGCCCTTGGGTACATCCCTCCCTTACCTCCTCCTTCTTTCCGAAATCCAGCTGTCTAGCCATGCTTTCACTGACCCATTTCAAATCTCTAACTATAACCTGATTTCTCGTTTCCATTCCAAAGGTGGTGGTCTGTGTCTACTGCAACACTAACACTCCTATTGCAAGGCTCAAGGATCTTGAATTTCCTGACTTTGATGTTCCCTGGCTGAAAATCTATCTCTCCACGACCACTATATATTTCTAATTCAGCTCCTGGTTTCTTAACTCATTGACTTTGTGCCTCTCATTGAATATCTGTCCTCTTGCCACGAGTCCTTGTAATCTTTTCAATCACACACTGAAGTTCTCGATATTGGTGACTTCAGTGCATACAACAGTGTGTGCGTGTGGCTTGATTTTTCTCACACTGGCATGGGAGGAAGTGAGGCCCATGCTTTTTCTATTACTCATGATTTGGAGCAGATTATCAAACATCCTACTTGTGATCCCAATTGACACGAACATGCAGCCAACACTCTTGACCTATTTCTTACTTCTAATCTTTCAAGCTACTCATATTCTGTGCTTTCCCCTCTTGGTAAATCTGACCACTCTTTGATCTCAATCTTTTCCATTTTCACACCTTCTCCATCAATTCCTCCTTCTGAGCGCAGCCTTTGGCACTTTGAGCATACCCAATATGATTATTTTAATAGCTTTCTCTTTGATTTCACATGTGTTGACTACTGCCTTCAGACCTGCAATCCTGAACAGGTAGTTTTAAGAGTTGCTGAGTTCAAAACTCTCTGGAAGCTGTTCCTCCCCTAATCCTTGATTTGACCGTGCTCCATGGCTACTCAGGCCAGGTAATGGGTATCGGTAGCACCAAGTTTCTCCCTCTAATTTAGTTTGCTTTGCTTTTATTGCAGCTAGGAATTGCTGCACTGCTCAGATTCAAATGCCTTAAGTTTCTTTTTTAAAGAAGTAAAGTTGATGACCTTAACTCCTCTCTCTCTGATAAATGTTTCTGGTCCTTAGCCAAAAACCTCTCCCAAAACTCTGTAACTCAAGTTTTACCCCTCAAATTCATTCTGATGGCTCTATAGCTTGCTGTCCCACAAACAAAGCCACTCTCTTTGGTTCTCATTTTTCTACCAACTCTTCTGCAAGTGCTTCCAGTGCCATTAGTTCCACGTACTTATCCCTTCTCTAACCCTATGCCCTCCTTTATTATTTCTCCATGCAAGTCCATAAGGTTCTTTGCTCTATTAGGACAAACAAGTCATCCTGACCCAATGGTATCCCTGCAAGGTTCCTTAAGAAGTTTACAGATGAACTGGCTCCTGTGCTTTGCCGTCTTTTTTGCCTCATTCTCTCAACAAGTATCTAGCCTTCAGCTTGGAAGCATGCTCTAAATCAACCTCTTCCTAAAAAGGGTGACCACTCTATTCCTTTCAACTACCGACCTATTTTTTTCTTATGATTGTGACACCAGGACGGGGGGAAAAAAAATCTGCCTTTATCGGGCGTGGGCACGAAGAAAACATAAAATAGAGAGAAACTGAGATGGGGTGTGTTGTGAATTGTCACATGTGAAGGGGTTCTAAGAGATGTGTAACATATCTCCCAGAATATTTGGTGTTGATGTTGGCATACCAATAGAACTGTCCTTGGCAGTCCTGTTTAAGTCCAAAAGACCCTTCAGCTGTAGTATCACAAGTGCCCACCATGGTCCAACCTACCACCTATTGCTCTAACCTCTACTATTGCTAAAATATATGAAATTTCGCTCAATTCTCACATCTTGACACATCTGTAATATAACTTACTCATTTTTGATCACCAGTACAGCTTCTGTGTGGGAAAATCCATTAGTGACTTCTTGTCATATCTTACTCATGTATGGTTATCTTCTCTGAGGAATTATGGGAAATCCTTGAAATCACCCTTGATATATCTAAGGCTTTTGACAGAGTCTGGCTCAAGGCTCTGTTGGCAAGACTCCCTGCTTATGGCTTTGCACCTTCTCTCTTTTCTCTAATTTCCAGTTTTCTTTCTGATCGTTTAGTATCTGTGGTTGTTGACGGCGCAACAGCTAGCCCATTCCCAGTTACCAGTGGTATTCCACAGGGCTCTGTTCTTTCACCCACTCCTTTACTTCTCTTCATCAACAATCCTCTTCAGTCCCATCTCTACCCTTCATTTTTCCTCTGCCTTTTCTTCACAACCTTCATCTGCTACTCATAATCAGTCTCATATCATTCTTTCTTCTACTCTCAACTCCGATTTGCAGTGGATAGCTGAGTGGAGCAATCAAACTTTAGCAAAATTTAATGCCTCCAAGATATAGTTTCTTCTCTTCCTGATAACCCCATCGTCTTCGGAACTAACGACCTTTACCCTCTTAAGCCTGATAACATATTAGGAATCCAGATAGACTGTAACTTGTTTAAGCAGTCAAGTAATGCAAGTGTCTAAATATGAATCAAAAATATTGGGGGCTCTGTTCGTTTTCGTCATTACTTTTCCTTTTTCCAGTTATTTAAGCTCTATAAAAGTTTTATCCATCCCTGTTTAGAATACTGCTCGCACATCTGGGGTACTTCTTCTTCGACTTATCTTCTTGATAGGGTTGAAACTAAGGCAATGAGAGTCATCCATGACGCTTCCCTTTCTTCTAATATCTGGTTTTCTTTCTCTTCGCCTTAAGGTATCATCCCTTTCTCTTTTCTATGGCTACTACTTCCATTGCTGCTCTGATGAGTTGGCTAGTTGCAACCATCCTCAACTGGTGAGGCTACATAACACTCGCCAAGCGGCCTCGTGTTATAGGTACTGTGTAAAGATTTGTAGCATACGGATTGGTCGGTGCAGCGACTGCTTTTTCCCATCCACTTCCAAACTCTGGAATCCTCTTCCTCCTTTTGGCTTTCCTAATTCTAAATAACCCATCTTCCTTCAAAAAGAGGATCTATCATCATCTCAGGGCCTAATCCCAGTCATATATCTTGGTCCTCAATACTTTGACTATTCTTTCAAGCTGCCCTTTTCCTGTTTTGCATCATTTCCTTATTACTGCAATGTCCTGAAAATTCTACTGTTTCATTGCCTTAATGTTTTTTTTTTCTTGTCCGGTTTGATGAGGGCAGTTTTTTTTTGCCTGTCCCGGTGTCACACTCATAAAAGAAAAAAAATTAGGCCGTAGATCTGAGGCTCTTGTATGATAGAAACCTGAAGTTGGGGAATCACCTTTGATATACTTGGAATTTACGGATTGCTGAGATATCATATTAACAAAAGGAAAATAGTATTAGATTTTTAATATTGTGAGCATTAATATATTTGTTTAAGTTACAGGAATAAAAAACGCTTTTCGAGATTCAAATGGCAGAATGAAGTTAACACAGCCTCTGCTAAAAGCAAAGCCGGTTCCAATCCCAGGTAAAACTCATGCCGGTTACAATAAAAACTTTTTCCAAATAATATACAAAATTACATTTAAAGAAATTAATTTAAACCTACATCTTTTGCCTCGTTATGTAATTCTTCATTTCTATGTTTGATCAGATTTTTCTTTATCTATTTATTTGTATATTTATGCATTAGTATATATACTTATTTATCTAAAAAATAATATTATTACTTTATTTATTCTCAATTATTCTATTTCTTTATATATTTATTAATTTCCATATTAATATATTCATTCATTTATTAACAAATTTATTATTAGATTTTAAATATTTATTTAATTTTAAAAATTAATTTCTAATTAATTATCATATATTATAGATGTGTCAATTTATATTATTATTATTATTATTATTATTATTATTATTATTATTATTATTATTATTATTATTATTATTATTATTATTATTATTATTATTATTATTATTATTATTATTATTATTATTATTATTATTATTATTAGCCAAAAGATGTCAGCACCAATTATACAAACACTCTGTCAAAGCTAGTCATTTGGAACTTTGGAAGATTAGAAGTATGTCTTTATCATGTACCCATCGTGTGTTCTCTTTGATTTCCGTGTTGTGGTTCTCTTTGATTTCCGCGTTTATAGTGTACTTTTTAGTATATTCTGATCTGTAAACACTTTAGAATGGAACACTAAGAAATATAATACATATAATATGGTATAAAAGATGTTTTAAACAAACTTTGAACTCTGAAATAAAAAAAAATTAGACTTTGTCTTTTCCTTGGGACCTATATCCAGTGTCTGACAAAAACTTTGGTGTAAATCAAGAAATATCGGACATATTTTGTTGGTGAGTGTATAATGTCTTTCACTTTATGCCGTATTTATCAACTGATCTTGATATAAAGATGGTGTCTTCGATAATTACATTAAGATATGAACGATATTTATCATAATGTTTAGATCTTTACATACTCCATATTGGTTTAAGGAAGGACACTGAGCTTGTACAAAATTAAGAAACTTTATTTAAATGTGTTTAGATACGTTATGAAATATATACTGACTCATTTATCGCTTATAAGAGTTTGCTAGCAACCAAAATTCGTACTTTTGCACCGATATTGCTGTTTTAGCTGCACCTGAGTAAAGAGTCAGAGATGGATATTTTACTGCCTAGGATAACTATTCTTACCAATAACTTATAGGGTATTATTAAAAGTTTAAAGTTAAAGTTTGCGGTTTTAGCCCTCCTATCAGAGGCATCGCCCCTGCTCTGGCGGGCGTCAGCCGGTGCAAGCCCCAACCCCCCACTGTGGTGTACAGCCACAGCAGTGACCTTCCCAGTAAACAGCTTAAACTCTCGGTCCTGAACGGGAACCGATCTGTCGACCTCGCGAATGCGAGGCCAGCGCGTTACCACTGTACTAGCCAGAAGGCTATTAGACTGTTACACAAGGTTATGTTACGTTGTAGCTGAAATTGCTGGTTTCCTAATGGTCTTGGCTAACCATTTTTTGTCTTTAAACCAGTATTTTTTCTTAAACCCCCACCCAAAAGCTAAAATAAATTGTAGTAGAACAATTTTCCCATCTTTCAATGTGAGATATTAATTTATATATATATATATATATATATATATATATATATATATATATATATATATATATATATATATATATATATATATATATATATATGTATATATATATATATATATATATATATATATATATATATATATATATATATATATATATATATATATATATATATATATATATTTTTTTTTTTTTTGCACAACAAAATACTTCCACAGAACCATACCCACGATGTTTGATCCTATGGATACTATTTATCATGTAAAATATGCTGAATCATTTTGCTATTGTAGTTAAAGGGGGGTTTACACGGTCAAACGGTTCGTCGAAAGCGGTTGGACAACACGACAACCAAATACCCCGTTCACACGTTCGAACATCACTTCAAACACTTGTCTGTCCAACCGCGTTCGACGAACCGTTTGACCGTGTAAACACGGAACGTGTTCGACAACCAAATACCCCGTTCACACGTTCGAACATCACTTCAAACACTTGTCTGTCGAACCGCGTTCGACGAACCGTTTCACCGTGTAAACCCCCCTTTACAATTGAATGAATGAGAGTGCCAAATGGGAAATTTAAGAGATTTTGGTTTACATATGGAACGTATTGCTAGCCAATGTACAGGTTACAAGGCTTATATGCTAAAAGGATAATTTGCCCCACTAACGAATATTTTATCCTTTTTATATAGAGAAAAGCTATTCCATATGTAAACCAAAATCTCTTAAATTTCCCATTTGGCACTCTCATTCATTCAATTGTAAAGGGGGGTTTACACGGTGAAACGGTTCGTCGAACGCGGTTCGACAGACAAGTGTTTGAAGTGATGTTCGAACGTGTGAACGGGGTATTTGGTTGTCGAACACGTTCCGTGTTTACACGGTCAAACGGTTCGTCGAACGCGGTTGGACAGACAAGTGTTTGAAGTGATGTTCGAACGTGTGAACGGGGTATTTGGTTGTCGTGTTCGACAACCAAATACCCCGTTCACACGTTCGAACATCACTTCAAACACTTGTCTGTCCAACCGCTTTCGACGAACCGTTTGACAGTGTAAACCATCCTTTATCTACAATAGCAAAATGAAGTAGTTGATAATTGGAATTGGCTAAGCGAGGAGGTAGTTAATGCTATCTCAATCCATAGTTTTAAGGACAGGTATGATAAGTATCACTAAGTATAAAATGGAACCGATCAGGAGACGGGAAGATACGAGCTTTGGGCTCTTTCCCGTAAACACAATTAGGTAATCACAATTAGGTAATCACACACACACACACACACACCCTCAGATTGCAGTGACAGAAGCTCAAGGGCCGGTATTAGAGAACATCAACCTTACAGCCACAGAGGTATGCAAAGCGCTCATGGATTTAGATGTTCATAAAGCTACAGGTCCTGATGACATATCCCCTCATGTGCTTAAAAAATGCGCAAGCTCAATATCAGTGGCACTAAGTATCATATTTAAAAAGTCACTGGAGTCAGGGGAGATTCCAAGATGCTGGAAACAAGCAAATGTGATACCTATCTTCAAAAAGGGAAGGAGGGATACGGCTCTGAACTATAGACCAGTTTCCTTGACCAGCATAGTTTGCAAAGTTATGGAGAAACTACTAAGGAAACATATCTCTCTTCACTTGGAATCCTTCAACTTTTTGTCAGTGAGGCAACATGGCTTCAGAGAAGGTAGATCAACAGTAACAAACTTATTAGAATTTTATGATGAGGTAAGCCGAATCTTACAGGAAAGAGAGGGCTGGGCAGATTGCATATTCCTAGACTTCCAGAAAGCGTTTGACACTGTTCCACATGGGAGACTTATTAGGAAGCTGCAATCAAAGGCTAGAATAGGTGGAAATGTTTTGGAATGGATAAAAACTTACTTAGAAGGAAGGGAACAGAGGGTTAGAGTAAGACACTCAGTGTCTGAATGGAGAAGAGTTAGTAGTGGAGTTCCACAGGGTTCAGTTTTAGGGCCACTTTTGTTCCTTGTATATGTAAATGACCTACCAGAGTCTGTAAATTCATTCATGAATATGTTTGCAGATGATGCAAAGATTGTGAAGAAAATAAAAAACGAGAACAATGGTAGAGAACTTCAGGAGGATCTAAATAATCTGCATGAGTGGTCAGAAAAGTGGCTAATGAAATTCAATACTTCAAACTGTAAGGTAATGAGAATGGGTACAAGTGCAAGAAGGCCCAAGCTTGACTACTTGGTGGCTGGAGTACAACTTCAAGAGACAGAAAATGAGAGAGATCTAGGAGTAAACATACTGGCAGATTTGTCTCCAGAAATACATATAAATGGCATAGTAAGGGCAGCATATGCATTCTTATCAAATGTAAGGGTAGCCTTCAGGCACATGGACAAGGAAATGTTCAGAAATATTTATGTAACCTATGTGAGGCCAAAACTCGAATATGCAGCCCCCTTTTGGAATCCGCACTTGAAAAAGCACATAGCTAAGCTTGAAAAAGTTCAAAGACATGCCACGAAACTGGTGCCAGAAATACGCAATCTCAGTTATGATGAGACGCTGAGGGAATTAGACTTAAAATCACTCGAAGCTAGAAGAGTGAGGGGGGATATGGTGAGAGTCTTTAAATTCCTTCATAGTTATGATAGAGTGGATAGGGATCGATATTTTGATATGGCTGGCTCTAGAACTAGAGGTCATAGTTTGAAGCTTCGTAAGAAAACTTCTTTGCAGGATGTAAGGAAATACTTTTTCAGTGTAAGAGTAGTTGATAATTGGAATTGGCTAAGCGAGGAGGTAGTTAATGCTATCTCAATCCATAGTTTTAAGGACAGGTATGATAAGTATCACTAAGTATAAAATGGAACCGATCAGGAGACGGGAAGATACGAGCTTTGGGCTCTTTCCCGTAAACACAATTAGGTAATCACAATTAGGTAATCACACACACACGCACACACACACATACACACACACACACACACACACACACACTAGAAAAAGCACATAGCTAAGATTGAAAAAGTTCAAAGACATGCCATGAAAATGGTGCCAGAAATACGTAATCTCAGTAATGATAAGAGGCTGAGGGAATTAGACTTACCATCACTGGAAGCTAGAAGATTGAGGGGGGATATGGTGACAGTCTTTAAATTCCTTCATGGTTATGATAGAGTGGATAGGGATCGATATTTTGATATGGCTGGCTCTAGAACTAAGGAAATAGTTTTCAGTGTAAGAGTAGTTGATAATTGGAATTCGCTAAGCGAGGAGGTAGTTAGTGCCATCTCAATCCATAGTTTTAAGGGCAGGTATGATAAGTACCACTAAGTATAAAATGGAACCGACCAGGAGACGGGAAGATACGAGCTTTGGGCTCTTTCCCGAAAACACAATTAGGTAATTACAATTAGGTAATTACACACACACACACACACACACACACACACACACACACACACACACACACACACACACACACAGACAGATCTAGGAGTAAACATACTGGCAGATTTGTCTCCAGAAATACATATAAATGGCATAGTAAGGGAAGCATATGCATTCTTATCAAATGTAAGGGTAGCCTTCAGGCACATGGACAAGGAAATGTTCAGAAATATTTATGTAACCTATGTGAGGCCAAAACTTGAATATGCAGCCCCCCTTTGGAATCCGCACTTGAAAAAGCACATAGCTAAACTTGAAAAAGTTCAAAGACATGCCACGAAACTGGTGCCAGAAATACGCAATCTCAGTTATGATGAGAGGCTGAGGGAATTAGACTTACCATCACTCGAAGCTAGAAGAGTGAGGGGGGGATATGGTGAGAGTCTTTAAATTCCTTCATGGTTATGATAGAGTGGATAGGGATCGATATTTTGATATGGCTGGCTCTAGAACTAGAGGTCATAGTTTGAAGCTTGGTAAGAAAACTTCTTTGCAGGATGTAAGGAAATACTTTTTCAGTGTAAGAGTAGTTGATAATTGGAATTGGCTAAGCGAGGAGGTAGTTAATGCTATCTCAATCCATAGTTTTAAGGACAGGTATGATAAGTATCACTAAGCATAAACTGGAACCGATCAGGAGACGGGAAGATACGAGCTTTGGTCTCTTTCCCGTAAACACAATTAGGTAATCACAATTAGGTAATCACACACACACGCACACACACACATACACACACACACACACACTAGAAAAAGCACATAGCTAAGATTGAAAAAGTTCAAAGACATGCCATGAAAATGGCGCCAGAAATACGTAATCTCAGTAATGATAAGAGGCTGAGGGAATTAGACTTACCATCACTGGAAGCTAGAAGATTGAGGGGGGATATGGCGACAGTCTTTAAATTCCTTCATGGTTATGATAGAGTGGATAGGGATCGATATTTTGATATGGCTGGCTCTAGAACTAAGGAAATACTTTTTCAGTGTAAGAGTAGTTGATAATTGGAATTCGCTAAGCGAGAAGGTAGTTAGTGCTATCTCAATCCATAGTTTTAAGGACAGGTATGATAAGTATCACTAAGTATAAAATGGAACCGATCATGAGACGGGAAGATACGAGCTTTGGGCTCTTTCCCGAAAACACAATTAGGTAATCACAATTAGGTAATTACACACACACACACACACACACACACACACACAGATCTAGGAGTAAACATACTGGCAGATTTGTCTCCAGAAATACATATAAATGGCATATATGCATTCTTATCAAATGTAAGGGTAGCCTTCAGGCACATGGACAAGGAAATGTTCAGAAATATTTATGTAACCTATGTGAGGCCAAAACTTGAATATGCAGCCCCCTTTTGGAATCCGCACTTGAAAAAGCACATAGCTAAGCTTGAAAAAGTTCAAAGACATGCCACGAAACTGGTGCCAGAAATACGCAATCTCAGTTATGATGAGAGGCTGAGGGAATTAGACTTACCATCACTCGAAGCTAGAAGAGTGAGGGGGGATATGGTGAGAGTCTTTAAATTCCCTCATGGTTATGATAGAGTGGATAGGGATCGATATTTTGATATGGCTGGCTCTAGAACTAGAGGCCATAGTTTGAAGCTTGGTAAGAAAACTTCTTTGCAGGATGCAAGGAAATACTTTTTCAGTGTAAGAGTAGTTGATAATTGGAATTGGCTAAGCGAGGAGGTAGTTAATGCTATCTCAATCCATAGTTTTAAGGACAGGTATGATAAGTATCACTAAGCATAAAATGGAACCGATCAGGAGACGGGAAGATACGAGTTTTGGGCTCTTTCCCGTAAACACAATTAGGTAATCACACACACACACACACACACACACACACACACACACACACACACATATATATATATATATATATATATATATATATATATATATATATATATATATATATATATATATATATATATATATATATATATATATATATGTAATCGTTACCCTGAGTGTATGCCCTGAGGTTAGTAAAGGCATACACTCAGGGTAACGATTACATCTAGTATTAGTATGTAAGGCTACAACTTACAGCCCAAGTTCCCAGAATATATGGGTGCTAAAAATCTCCGACTATCTTGGTGACTCAACTTTTGTCATGAGGAGGGGATGACTGGTGGTAGTAATTGTTCTTCCCACAATCTTGCACCTTCCAATAGATTTGCTCCTTTTACTATGCACCTCTTTCTTTGAGTCCTTGCTATCTTTTCACCCACATGCTTGAGTTCTTTACCTTGCAGACTTCAGTGTATATCACAGTGAGTGGTTTCTTCCTAATCACACTGATGTTGGGGAGAAATGAGGTCCATTCTTTTTCTGTCAGTCATGATCTGGAGCATATTATCAAATATCCTGCTTGTGTTCTCAAGTGCCAAAACCATGCAACTAACATTCTTGACCTATTCTTTATTTTTAATACTACACTTTATGTATATTCTGTACATCCCCCTCTCGGTAACTCTGACTACTCTTTGAGCTAGATCTCTTCCTTTTTCACTCCCAACCAATAATTCCTCCTACCCAGCGCCATTTTTATCACTACGAGTATAGCCACTGTGACGATTCACGTAACTTTCTCCTTGATTTTTCATGCGATGACTACTGCTTTCAAGAACACAACCCTTATCAAGTAACCTAGAAAGTTAATGAAATCATAACATCGGGAATGGAGACAATCATCCCCTCTTCTAATTATTCTCCCCCTAATCCTTGGTTTGACCGTGCCTGCTCCATGTCTGTTTTGGCCAGGGATCGATAATACTGGTCATTCCAAGCCTCTTGTTCTGGTTTGCTTGCATTGCTTCTTTTACAGCTAGGAATTTCTGCATTGCTCCCATTTATAGATCTAAAGCTATCTTTCTTAGAGGGAAAGTTAATGGCCTGAACTCTTCATCCTCTGATGAATATTTCTTGTCCCTAGCCAAAAACCTCTCTAGAAGTTTCTGTAGCACAAGCTTTCTCCTTCTCATAAGTCTTGAAATCTCTCCCATTTACAAAGCAAGTCTAATTGGCTCTAATTTTCCTGCCAACTTTTCAGAAAGCGATTCCAGTGCACCTGCACCTCATTCTTTACCCCTCTCTAACCCTATGCCCTCCCCTATTCTTTCTAACACAAAATCATTATGGTTCTTTGCTCTCTAAAGGCGAACAAGAAATTTGGACCTGATGGTATCCCTGCAAGGTTCTTTTAGGAGTTTGCAGATGAACTGGCTCCTGTGCTTTGCTGTCTTTTTTGCCTCATTCTCTTTACCAGTATCTAGCCATCATCTTGGAAACTCTAGTTCTGCCAGTTCCTAAGAAGAACGACCATTCTATCTCTTCCAACTACCGATTATTTGCCATAAACTCTGTTATTGATAATGTATTCGAAATTTAGCTCAATTTTTATTTCTTGAAGTGTCTTTTGTCACTCTTATTTCTGATCACCAATACAGTTTCCACAAGGCAAGGTCCACTTGTTACTTTCTCTCCTGTCTCACTCATGAATGGTCATCTTCTCTGAATAACTATGGGGAATCCAGTTCGTTGCCTTTGATATATCAATGGCTCTTGACAGAGTTTGACTCAAGGCGCTGTTGACAGTAGTTGTTGACGGTGCAACATCTAGCTCATTTCCAGTCACTAGTAGTGTTCCACAGGGTTCAATACTTTCACCTACTCTGTTCCTTCTCTTCATTAATGAGCTTTTTTCAGTCCCCATCTTGATGCCTTTGCCAAAGATTTTACCGTTTCATGTTTCCCTAGTCTCCTTTTTATGACCTCGCCTCCTGAATGGAAGCAGTCTCGCATCACTCTTTCTTCAAGTTTTAGCTCCGATTTAGAGAGGGTACCTGAGTGGGGTACCCAAACTTAAGTTAAATTTAATGCCTCGAAGACACAGTCTCTGGCTATCTCTTTATCTTCTTCTCCTCCTGATAGCCCTATTATCTTTGAAAACAACGAAAGTTATCTTTTTAACTTTATTAACGTATTATGAATGCAAATTGCCTCTAACCTGTCTTGGAGAAGTCATATACTTCAAAGTTCCAAAGCTACATTCAGGAAATTTGGAGTTATCTTTCGTTTTCGTCATTACTTTTCCCCTTCTCACTTTCTAAAAATCTATATATGTCTTCTCAGTCCCTGGGCGCTTCTTGTAGTACCTATCTCCTTAATGATCCTTCTTTTACTTTCAGTCTGGATTCCCTATCTCTTCCTCAGAAGGTAACATCTCTTTCACTTTTCTATCGTTACGACTTTCATCACTGCTCTGTTGAGACTGCTTCTCTCCTTCCACTTCCATACTCTGAAACTCTCTTCCTCCTTCTGTTCTCCCTAACTTCTGTAACCTGACTTCCTTCAAAAAGCAGCTCTATCGTCATCTCAGGGCCTAATCTTGCCATATTTCTAGGTCTTCATTACTCAGACTATTCTTTCAGCCAGTCCTTTTTCCTTTGTTCTTTACTCTGTTATTTCTTCCTTATCCTTCAGTTACTACTTTTTCTTCATCATATGTATTCCTGTTGTCTGGGCCTGATGAATGCAGCTTTATTTGCCCATCCCTGTGTTACGCTCAATATCAACTTTAAAATTTTTCTTAGAATTTTTGTCGTGTATGAAAAACCTGTAAAAGCTGGTACACAGAACAGTGTGGGGATGTGTTGGGAACTTTGGGGCAGCTGTATTACGAGTCTGGAAGCAACTAATGTGGATTTGATTCTGCCGTGCGTAATTAGGAACGAGTTACAGCCTTACCTCTTCATCTCTAATATGTCTCTGTCCACCTCTTTCAAACTGGGACATATTGTGACCAATAAAGCAATACTTTTTGTTTGATTGGTCAGTGGTAGAGCGTACGAGTCAAGAAGGCACTAAAGTGGGTTCAATGCCAGTGCGGAACTTTAGGAAGGAAATTCAGTTCTAAATCCTTTGCTCCCACATATATTTGGTCAACTGCTATTCAGTTGGAGATATTAATTAAGGAAACGCAAAACAGATAATAGTAAAGTGACTTTATATAAAATAAGGAACTAAAGTTGCTGACTTTGGTAGTTGAAGAGTTAGAAATAAAATAAAAATGATAAGAAAAGAAAAACTAAAGTGGAAAGTCATTGCATGTAAGCACTATCCATTCTAAAAACGAAAAAAGAAGAAAAGTTGGCTGTAAAGTAAAGCAGGCAAATTAATGATGGTAATATATCTTCATAACGCGAGACTTGAGGCGTGGAGTTGCGGGGCCCGGGTTGGCTATTCCCTTGTTTATTGTCTTATAAAATGTAATGATATTATGGTTTATGCTGGAACTGATGGTTTAGGGAGCATTTTTAACCTGCTTAAATTGGATGCAGTTTCTGGTTGTTAAAAAGAGAGGAGGAGGGGATCTGATTTTTTTATATAGGGTAGTTCCTGAGTTGTTAAAGAACTTATTAAGCAGATCTATTGTGTAATATATATGTATATATATATATATATATATATATATATATATATATATATATATATATATATATATATATATATATATATATATATATATATATATATATATATATATATATATATATATATCTATCTATCTATCTATCTATCTATCTATCTATCTATCTATCTATATATATATATATATATATATATATATATATATATATATATATATATATATATATATATATATATATATATATATATATATGTGTGTGTGTGTGTGTGTGTGTGTGTGTGTGTGTGTGTGTGTGTGTGTGTGTGTGTGTGTGTGTGTGTGTGTGTGTGTGTGTGTGAGTGTGATTACCTAATTGTGCTTACGGGAAAGAGCCCAAAGCTCGTATCTCCTCGTCTCCTGATCGGTTCCATTTTCTACTTAGTGATACTTATCATACCTGTCCTTTAAACTATGGATTGAGTTAGCATTAACTACCTCCTCGCTTAGCAAATTCCAGTTATAAACTACTCTTACACTAAAAAGTACTTTACATCCTGCAAAGAAGTTTTCTTACGAAGCTTCAAGCTATGACCTCTAGTTCTAGAGCCAGCCATATCAAATTATCGATCCCTATCCACTCTACCATAATCATGAAGGAATTTAAAGACTGTCACCATATCCCTCCCTCAATTTTCTAGCCTCGAGTGATGGTAAGTCTAATTCCCTCAGCCTCTCATCATAACTGAGATTGCGCATTTCTGGCACCAGTTTCGTGGCATGTCTTTGATTTTTTTGTCAAGCTTAGCTACGTGCTTTTTCAAGTGCGGATTCCAAAAAGGGGCTGCATATTCAAGCTTTGGCCTCACATAGGTTACATAAATATTTCTGAACATTTCCTTGTCCATGTGCCTGAAGGCTACCCTTGCATTTGCTAAGAATGCATATGCTGCCCTTACTATGCCATTTATATGCATTTCTGGAGACAAATCTGCCAGTATGTTTGCTCCTAGATCTCTCTCATTTTCGGTCTCTTGAAGTTGCACTCCTGCCACCGAGTAGTCAAGCTTGGGCCTTCTTGAAGTATTGAATTTCATTAGCCAGTTTTCTGAATGTGTGTGTGTGTGTGATTACCTAATTGTGATTACCTAATTGTGTTTACGGGAAAGAGCCCAAAGCTCGTATCTTCCCGTCTCCTGATCGGTTCCATTTTATACTTAGTGATACTTATCATACCTGTCCTTAAAACTAATTGTGTTTACCGGAAAGAGCCCAAAGCTCGTATCTTCCCGTCTCCTGATCGGTTCCATTTTATACTTAGTGATACTTATCATACCTGTCCTTAAAACTATGGATTGAGATAGCATTAACTACCTCCTCGCTTAGCCAATTCCAATTATCAACTACTCTTACACTGAAAAAGTATTTCCTTACATTCTGCAAAGAAGTTTTCTTACCAAGCTTCAAACTATGACCTCTAGTTCTAGAGCCAGCCATATCAAAATATCGATCCCTATCCACTCTATCATAACCATGAAGGAATTTAAAGACTGTCACCATATCCCCCCTCACTCTTCTAGCTTCGAGTGATGGTAAGTCTAATTCCCTCAGCCTCTCATCATAACTGAGATTGCGTATTTCTGGCACCAGTTTCGTGGCATGTCTTTGAACTTTTTCAAGCTTAGCTATGTGCTTTTTCAAGTGCGGATTCCAAAAGGGGGCTGCATATTCGAGTTTTGGCCTCACATAGGTTACATAAATATTTCTGAACATTTCCTTGTCCATGTGCCTGAAGGCTACCCGTACATTTGATAAGAATGCATATGCTGCCCTTACTATGCCATTTATATGTATTTCTGGAGACAAATCTGCCAGTATGTTTACTCCTAGATCTCTCTCATTTTCTGTCTCTTGAAGTTGTACTCCAGCCACCGAGTAGTCAAGCTTGGGCCTTCTTGCACTTGTACCCATTCTCATTACCTTACATTTTGAAGTATTGAATTTCATTAGCCACTTTTCTGACCACTCATGCAGATTATTTAGATCCTCCTGAAGTTCTCTACCATTGTTCTCGTTATTTACTTTCTTCACAATCTTTGCATCATCTGCAAACATATTCATGAATGAATTACAGACTCTGGTAGGTCATTTACATATACAAGGAACAAAAGTGGCCCTAAAACTGAACCCTGTGGAACTCCACTACTAACTCTTCTCCATTCAGACACTGAGTGTCTTACTCTAACCCTCTGTTCCCTTCCTTCTAAGTAAGTTTTTATCCATTCCAAAACATTTCCACCTATTCTAGCCATTGATTGCAGCTTCCTAATAAGTCTCCCATGTGGAACAGTGTCAAACGCTTTCTGGAAGTCTAGGAATATGCAATCTGCCCAGCCCTCTCTTTCCTGTAAGATTTGGCTTACCTCATCATAAAATTCTAATAAGTTTGTTACTGTTGATCTACCTTCTCTGAAGCCATGTTGCCTCACTGACAAAAAGTTGAAGGATTCCAAGTGAAGAGAGATATGTTTCCTTAGTAGTTTCTCCATAACTTTGCAAACTATGCTGGTCAAGGAAACTGGTCTATAGTTCAGAGCCGTATCCCTCCTTCCCTTTTTGAAGATAGGTATCACATTTGCTTGTTTCCAGCATCTTGGAATCTCCCCCGACTCCAGTGACTCCTTAAATATGATACTTAGTGCCACTGATATTGTGTTTGCGCATTTTTTAAGCACATGAGGGGATATGTCATCAGGACCTGTAGCTTTATGTGTGTATTTGTGTGTGTGTGTGTGTGTGTGTGTGTGTGTGTGTGTGTGTGTGTGTGTGTGTGTGTGTGTGTGTGTGTGGAAATACCTAATTGTGCTTACGGGAAAGAGCCTTATGGCCGTTACTCCCAGTCTCCTTGTCGGTTTCGTTTTTATACTCAATGATACTTTTCATATTAGTCCTTAAAGCTATGAATTAAGGTAGCATTAATTACCTCCTTGCTCAGCAAATTCCAGTCATCAACTAGTCTTACAGTAAAATAACTATTTTCTTACATCCTTCCAAGAAGTTTTCTTACGAAGCTCCGAACTACGACTTCTAGTTCTAGAGCCAGCCATATCATAAAATCGATCCCTATTCCCTTTGTCAAAACCATGAGGGAATATAAAACCCGTCACCATATCGCCCCTCTCCTCTAGCTTCGAGTGATGGTAAGTCTAAACTTAGCCCCCCCTCTAAACTGAAATTGAGTATTTCTGGCATCAGTTTCGTAGCATGTCTTTGAACTTTTTCCAGATTATTTATATTCTTTTTCAAATTCGGATTCCAAAAGGGGGCTGCATATTCAAGCTTTGGCCTCACATAAGTTACCTAAATATTTCTGATCATTTCTTTGTCCCTATGTCTGAAGGCAACTCTTACATTTTCTAAGGAAGCGTATATAGCCTTTACTATGCTATTTAAATGCATTTCCGGAAACAAATCTGCCAATATATATTCTCCTAGATAATTCTCATTCTCCGTCATTTGAAATTTTGTACCTACTATTGAGTACCCAAGCTTGGGTCTTCTTGCACTTGTAACCATTTTCATTAGCTTACATGTTGAAGTACTTAATTTCATTAGCCACGCCCTGATCACTCATGTAGACAAACTTAGGGCTTTTTGAAATTCTCCACCATCATTTTCTCATCTTTTACTTCCTTCACAATATGTGTATCATCTGCAAACATATTCAATAATGAAGTCACAGACTTCGGATGGTGGAGCATATTTATACAAGGAATACAAATGACCCAAAAATTGAACCCTGTGGAGCCCTACTACTAACAATTCTCCTTTCAAACACTGATTATCTTAATCTAACCCTCTGTTCCCTACCTTTTATGTAAATATTTATCCATTCCAAGATATTTCCACCTCTTCTTGCCATTACTTGCAGTTTCTTCATAAGTCTCCCATTTGTGAACGTATCACATGTCCTCTCTTGTAAGATCTGGATTACTTCATTATAAATTTCTAATAAATGTGTTACTGCTGATCTGCCTTTTCTGAATCCATGTCGTCTCACTGACAAAAAGTTGAAGGATTTCAAGTGAAGAGAGATGCTATGTCTTTGTAGTTTCGCCATAACTTTGCAAACTATGATGGTCAAGAGAACAAGCCTGTAGTTTAGAGGTGAGTCTGTCCTTCCCTTTTCGAAGATAGGGACCAAGTTCGCTTGCTTCCAGTATCTTGGAATCTCCACAGATTCCAGCGATTTTTCAAATATTGTGCATAGCGCCACCGATATTGGTTTAGCGCATTTCTTAAATACGCAAGTACGTAATTGGGTAGTTGCATACATCAATGATATTATTCATAACTGCAATAATAGCCCAAGCCTGTATATTTTTAGATGTATGTATGTATGTATGTATGTATGTATGTATGTATGTATGTATGTATGTATGTATGTATGTATGTATGTATGTATGTATGTATGTATGTATGTATGTATGTATGTATGTATGTATGTATGTATGCATGTATGTATGTATGCATGCATGGATGCATGCATGCACGCATGCATGCATGTATGTATGTATGTATGTATGTATGTATGTATGTATGTATGTATGTATGTATGTATGTATGTATGCATGCATGTATGCACGCACGCACGCACGCACGCACGCACGCACGCATGCATGCATGTATGTATGTATGTATGTATGTATGTATGTATGTATGTATGTATGTATGTATGTATGTATGTATGTATGTATGTATGTATGTATGTATGTAAGTGTAAATAATTTTGTCTTTGTATGAATGAACAGCTTTGGTGCTGGAGTAGGAAGCAAAATGCTGCCATTGCATTCCTCATATATCGTAGGAGGTGACAGCTGGAGATAAGGTAGCAGACAGCTGGTAGTCCTTCATTTTCTAAACTCTATATTGTTGCTGCAAAGCATATTAGATAATATATGGTGGACAGGGCATAATGAAATCTTGCTTTCTCATGTCTTTTATTTTGTATGTGGCCACCCTGATGGCATTTGCATAGTGTAGTCTTTTTCTGCTGTTTATTTCTATAGAAAAGAGCAGCTTCATAATATTCCTAGGCGTTGAGGGATAATTAACCAGAATTTTTTTTTACAGGTATTCATGCATAAAATTATCCGTAAATATAATAAGTATTTATAAGGGGTGAAATTATTACTGTACCTAATGTTATCTCTTTTTTTATTTATTTTTTTAACGTGATACTTTTTCCGGCTTGAGTTAGGAGGGCGGTCATTACTGCAACTAAATTATTGAGATAGAGGATTTTTACGTATGAGACCTATCCTCGTTTATTCTTTCGGCTGCTTCGTGGTAAGAAAAGGAATGATGGGGGGGGTGAAGATTTCCATCCTTCATTGCTCTGGTTCTATAAAAACGCACTTGCTTTATGTATCCCGCTTAGTCTCCATTCGAATGAGGTTGGACACAGTCAGGATCTAGGCGGAGCATCAAGGCAGGATGTTATTCCTAACGCCCTGTAGCGGGATCGAACCCACGTTGGCCACTTCACCACTGAGCTGCTTCGGTCCTCTTCATTCCACGGTACTTAAAATGTTAAAATTATATTACTGAAAAATAATGGGATAGAAGATAGTGACTAACATCATTGGGAATAATTAAATATATATATATATATATATATATATATATATATATATATATATATATATATATATACATATATATATATATATATATATATATATATATATATATATATATATATATATATATATATATATATATATATATATATATATATATATATATATATATTGTTTCATATTTATCAATATTCTGAAATCATATTATAGAAAGTAAATGGTAAAATATAGAAGCTTAAGGAAACTGGAAATAATTAGATATTTTTTGTTTCTGATTTTTTAATTTACTGGAGCCGGGGTAGCTCACGGAAAGAACACATGGGTCAAGATTCATGTATCTTACCAGCTCAGGATCGATCCCACAGTGAGGCATTAGGAAGAACATCCAGCTTCAGTCCCCAAGCTCCGGCCTGTCTGTGTTACCCCTATTAATGGGAAGCAATTATGAGACAAAATCACAAAAAATAATCATAGTCTTCATCAGTGGATAGATCACTTGTCTTTCACCCAAAAAGCCCCGAAACCAACTCCCCATCAATGTATTCGTACAACCTCTCTTTGCCAGACGCATACTGTGCTAAGAAAGAAAAGGTGGGGCTGTTCCTCTTGTTTTTAGCAGGTTTAATGAGTTCATTATTAAATATTTGGCGTCCGTGGTGAATAAGTAGTCTCACCTTATTTGGGTTGGATAAGAACAAAAATTGCTTCTAGAATTGTGGGAGTCTGGCATGGGGGAGACGCTGGGGTTGGGGAATGGTAAGGTTGATATGTTGAGTTTTTTGAATAAAGACAAGCCAGGTATGAGGTTGAATTTGGGGAGTTTGAAATGGGAGAGGCTAGGGCCTGGGGTTAAAACTGGGTTTTGGAATGGAGGATAGAGGAGTAATTGTGGGATTAATATACAGGAATATTTTGGGTAGGAGGACAGGCGTAGAGCTTTATGACTTTGTAAATGGGAGAGGGAGGGGATATGAGAAGAGTGTTGGGGATGGAAATGTGGTAGGAAGGTTGATGGTGATTGGGTGGGAGGGTAAAAGCCGGAACTGTGGGATTTTGGAATGAGATTGAGGGTGGGATGGAGTTTGCTTGGGGAGTAATATTATTCTGAG